>JANIJG010013056.1:0-41760 GCA_024611175.1 Megaceryle torquata | reverse complement strand
GTGGTGGAGGGGTGGGGAGTGACAGAGTGGCTTGCTGGGCACCTGGCATCCAGCCAAGGTCAAACCACCAAAGACATCCATTACATGATCAGAGAGGTCGAAACTTATGTATATTGAGAGCCTGTCTCAGACATTTTTCCTCCTGAATTGACATGAGGGTGTGCAAAAGCACACTGATTTTCCAGAAAGCCAGGACAGAAGCTGACCCCTCTCTTTATTGGAAAGGACTGCAGCATGGTAAGACAATAATTTCTGGTCTCTCGAAACAGTGTACTAAGGGGGCAAACCATCTCAATTCCTGTCACCCATGCTGCTCCACTCTTTGAATTGCCTTGCAGACACCTGGCACACATCCCACCCCTTTTTAAACAATGCAGGACACAAAATGTGTGCATATAACATATGCAGCCCTTGGGCTGTTTTACGGTCACAAAGAACTCATACAAAATTAAGTAATCAGCTCCAATTATACTCTGGTAAAAGTTTCTAAATGTCACTCCACTAAACGGTCGTAGTCTAGCAAAATCAGAAACATTAAAAAAATAATCACAAAGTTTTAAAAGTTGTTGACCTATATTCAAACAAGAAACATCAGGTATGAGAAATAGAAAGCATCTATTTCGGCCTCTCTCAGACACAAATGCACACCTGCTTTGCTGTTGCTGACAGCAGGTAGCTGCAGGGCTCTTCCTGAGAGACATCCTGCATACCACAAAATAGCTGTAGAATATGAACTGTAACCCCCTTCAGCTTTGATAGACTTGTCATTTCTCTCAATCTTTTCCATCCATCACACACACTTCTTCTAATGTTTAACTCATTTATATGAAGGTCCCATGAGGGAATTTCATTGCATCTCTGACACTGCTTTAATTGTCATCAGGTGGAAATAGTGAGTTTTACATGTGATCAATCCTATTTGTAACCACCACATTTCATTGAACATTTATGGTTGCTTCTTACTAGTATTAAATGAGTGCAATTTCCTGACATGGTTGTAAAACGAATCTCACTTTGGAATTTCCTCACCCCCAGGTGTGCAGAGAAGACTCAGGATAGCAGCTTTAAGGAAATAATTTACTTTTATGTCAAGGAGAGAAACTGTGTAACTTTTTGATTGCTTCTGTCATAATAAGCAATTCAAACAATAAAAGCTCTCTAGTCTCCCATTGTTTAGCATGATAGTTGAGATCTACTAAAATAAAACCAATATTGCCTGAGGCAGTTCCTAAAGTAGACCTGATTGGAGATTTGAAGGCAGATGGTGTTCTTTTCAGTCTTTAGATAACACAAATTTATCAACTACCAAATACAGCTCCTCTGCAGCATCTCCAACACAGTCAAAACTTAACAACTTAAAAATCTTGTCAAATGAAAACTAACACTAAGCTCCTATGCATCATCCCCTTTCTCATACAAAACCACATAAACAAACAAAAAATCACATCAAAGTGGTCAGATCAAATTGAATAAACTTCAGAAAAAAAATAATATCTCTGAAATGCTGGTTATTAACCCCAAGGGAACTTTAGGCTTTTATGGGGGTTTTCCAATCATCACTGGAAAATAAACGGAAGAAAAGCTTTTCATGGGAATGTATATAGTCCACCTCTGCACATACATACATTACTGACATGGGTAGTCTTAAAATAGGAGATGGCAATCTGGGGAATTTATGGCAGCTGATGGATAACATTTTGAAGCCCCAGGTAGCCTACAGGAAGAAGATCTGTGTTCCTCAATAATGCTTGACATCTCCTTGACGTTGTCAGGAGCATCTTTGGGCCCAGTGTCCCAGAGGGTTCTTGGTGCTGCTGCTATAGAAAAACTGAGTACATTCAAGAGGTCATGAATGTAGCAAGAGCAGCTCTCAGCTCTTTGGTCTACAGCAACAGAACGTAAGTATCTTGCATCCAGACCTATCTTCTTTTCTCCCTCGAGAAAAGGTAGGGAAGAGAAGTAGTTATTGACACTTTCAGATCCATGCTGAGCCACGTGCAAAAATATGAAGAGGAGTTCAGACATTCCCTTTATTCTTTGCAGGAAAGAGAGGTTGCATTGGTTCAGGGCTTTTTCTTTCTTTAGTGGAGAAAAAGATTTGCACCATGAAAGGAAACACATACCACAGCCTAAGAACCCCAGCTTTAGGGTAACAATACGATTGAAACTCTATGCTTTTACAAGTCAGGAAATACCTAGCAGATGACACTTGGCCCTCTGCACTATGCAGAAGCATTTGGCCAGCAGCATGACAAGACCAGGGACAAGACCCTTTTGCTCATCTCTTCCTGTAGTCCTGAACTGATGGCTACAATTCTTTAAAAAAGGTAGACTAGGTTCAAAAACCAAACAAAAAAAGCAAAGACAAAAAATTAGGAAAGTCTATACAGCTTGGATTCTCTGCAGAGGTAATAATGAACCAGAGTGTGACCCCAACTGCCTTATTAACTCCACAATTTGTATACCCTCCATTACTTGTGTTTAGCTTCGTCTGTAAGCAGGCATCATTCAGAATTTGCTCTTATTCCTTATTGAACTTCATAATGATGGTAGACCAAGAGGACCAACTAAGAATGAGGTTCTTTTGCCCAAAACATGGTACAAACCCAAAGAGCTTGCAGACTATAAGTACACAAGGCATATAAACACTGGAGAAGAATATGTACCAAGGAAAGAAGATCAACTGTATGGCAGAGGAGAAGAATGGAGAAAATCTGCAGAGGACAGAGACAGTCCAGATAAAAGTATGAGTCACAAAGGATGTCAGCTTTGAGCTTCTCTAGGCTCACTCCTACCAGCACGGTTTCTGTTAGCTCTTTTCTTTGGTTTTGCCTTAATACTACATGTATTGTGAATCTGTGATTATCTCACCATGTTATTCTACCAAATCAGCAGTGCTGTGTCTATACTGTGATTCTGTGGGTTTGTCACCAGCCACCCAGAAGCAGGAAGCAATCTCTATCAGTCATTTCATCTTTTTATCAGATCTGGCTTTGCCATCTTGTAGCAAATACTCTGACTACCTCATTGCCTTGCATCTCTGCTGGTCTTGCACCTAATGAACATAAACACTGACACTGCAGAGGAGCAGTACTATATACTCATTTGACACTGAAGAAAATTACTGCACTTGGTACAGACAAATAGACATTTCAGCTCTGCTTTATGCCATTTTTCCTTCAGAAAGAAATAAATTTTCAGCACATCACTATTGTGTTGTAATTTTACTGTAAACTAATGGAAGTCCATCACCAAGCAATGACAGAACTTTTGCTCTGGGAGACATTCAGCACCTGGAAAGGGGAAACTTAAACAGAAGAGCAAATTACCAAAAGAACACTTATTTCGAAAAATCTTTCCCTTTCTCTCAGAAAGGTAATTTATGGAACCTTTCAAGGAGGAAACAAGATGGAAAGATAAAACCTCCTGTTCAAAGTTCAGATTTAATACTAAATCCACTTAGGCTGAAATCCATCAAAAATTTGACATGCTTAAAAACTTCCTTCCCAGGAGGACGTAGTCTGAAACATAATCCCATTAAATACAGTGTGGAAAATAAGTTGTCCACTTTGTTTTGTCTTGCTCACTAGAATTTATGTAATTAATGCTGCAAAAAGAAACAGTATGGATTTATACAATAAAATGAATAGGACATACTCTTTCTGCAGGCTGAAGCCCTCCTGATGTCCCACAGTCAAGAGCAGCTCATATATTAGGCCATATTTGCCCTCTTGTCCACACCAGCCCGCACTGACCTCTTACAAGTGCTGACAATTAATTAAGGTCAAGGCAAGCCATGTCATTAATGGCACTTCCTTTTTACAGAACTATATTCTACCTTTCAGTAGTTTCTGTGGATTTATTTTTTTTTATTTGAGATTTTTTTTTTTCCATTTGATGTCCTCTCTGATAAACATCTGAGTGACAAGTGCTGAAAAATGAGGGTCCACAGTTTTCACTCTTGTCTCCTCCACATTTCCACAGACGGGTAGAGAAACAACAGATTTTCAGCCTTTCCTAGACGGCACAGAGCAGACACTGCTACTCTTGCACTCCCTCCCGTGGTGGATCCCCAAAGTGACATAGAAGAAGACAGGTGACCTCCCAGCCCCTAAGAATGATGCACAAGTGATGCCACCGTGGTGCTTTTGCAATGGAATGGACATGAGGAGAAATGAAGAAAGATATCTGTGTAGATCCCACTCTATTTTTTATCTTATGTCTCTGAAGTCTTTGAAGGCTGCCTCCCAAAAGTAAGCTATCCTACAGACCAAAGATACTGTACTAAACAAATAAACACATGGTAAGTCAAAGTTTACTTTAGTATCATTGTTGCCAGTCTTTTTAATTTCTGTACTGTCTTGTGGGGACAGAGGTATCTTTAGAATATGTGCTTTCTTCCACTACAATGTAGCATATCTGGGACCAGGCTTTGCTTATTTGATATTATTTATTTGATAGAAATTTTTACTTTAAAAAGTGACATTTGCTACAGTGATTTTTCACTCTAATAGGCACATCAGTCCACATGATGACTACTCTCTGGCCTCACACAGTGCTATACAGCACTATTGGTATAAAAAGGTGGCACACAGGGACCACAGCACTTGACAAATACAACCTTACAGAGCCTGGATCAGTTTCACTGGAACCCTTTGGCTGCACTAAGTGGCATCAATGTGGATGCTAAAATGAAATTATTAAAACGCTGTGATTAAATGCAGTAAATAATTCTTCACCTATGCAGATGGACATGAGGACAAATACATTAACTGGGGCAACTGAACGAGAGCCAGTTTGGAAGGCATGTTCAACACGTCCTTATGACACCTGCCTCTGATACTAACTCTCCCTTTAAGATCATCAGCTTCACCTGATGGTCCTGAACAGGAATCTGGTGTGTCTGGATGCCTGTAGAAAGTCAAGATGAAAGCAAGCACATTGCAGTCAGCATGGCACACACATACCAGCCTCGCTGAGAAGAGATTCTCACATTTTAATATCACTACCTTTCTGGTATGCTGCCAACACCGTATTTCCACCTTGTATTTTCCAAAAAGGCATGGCAGAGCCTAAACTCTACCATTAGCAGAAAGATGTAACTGTAAGGAGCAGCATCTAGGAAAAAAAAGAAAAGGAAAAAAAAAAAAAAAAAAAAGATACCTAGATTTCACAGATCCCAGGCAGATCACACACTTTGTGCTCTGTGATACTTTAAGACATGTGATCTGGTTTAACAGCATCATATAGTCATGCTATGGCTAAAATATGGCTAAATGATTTATTTATTTTATTTTTGTCCACCAAAACATCACTGTCCCTTCTCCCCCTCCTTCAAAGCTGTAAAGAGACTCAATGGCAGACTTTCACTCAGACTAAACTCCACCACTCCTCCACTTTACTCCAGATAAGGGAAAGATAATGAAACTGAGTCATTGCCTTCCCTCCCTTACATCCACGAATGCTTGCAATCTGCAGGTTTTCTCTGTACTGCAGCTTGCTACATGGATCATAGTGAGTCCACCCTAATTACCATTAAAATGATTCTTTGTCTGACATTACTTTCATTTTTAAAAATGTACTGACTTCTCCTGAGCATTCATGCTGCTTATTCACTGCCAGTATCTTGTTTTAATACTGAACAAATGTCAGAATATAGATAAATGTATAACAAATCTAGCCCAAATGAAAGACTGTGAGCACTTTATGGCAGCAATTGTATCCCAAAAATCTGTAAAATACAGCATGCAGACATGGCATAAATAAAAAAATAGCATTCCAGAGCAATGGATTTTTTCTTTGTTTTCACATATGTACTCTTTAGGTACTCTAGGACAGAGAGACAAAGACTTACAGCATATGTATGACAGCTAATTTGTATACAGTTTTAAAATATGCACCTAAAAGGAAGGAAAGTATACTATTACATCCTCAGAACAAATTTAAGGTAATACAAAAACAAAAAACAAAAAGATCTTTACTCAGTGACTCAGAAGATGACAGAACAAGCAGCCTAACATAACATTAAAAATAAATAAATAAATACATACATACATAATAAATAAATAAAAGCTAGGGTTTGGGTAGGTATGAGGTAAACATTCTTGAGCAAGTTTTCTAGCAGCACACTGAGCAAGCCAAGGAGAGTGCTGGAAAGGACTGCCTTCAGGAAATATTTTCTCTTTCCGCCCCAACAAGAATTCTAGGATGTATTCTCTATTACCCTGAATTTTCAGCAGCTGATGAAATACTTAGTGGTCATTTTTAAAAGCAAATAAATTAGGGGGAAAAAAAATCACTGAAGGGCAGTTACTAACTCATCACGGCAATTTCTTCTGCAAGTACTGGCTAAAACTTCAGCCTGAGGGACTGACTCCACATAAACTTACTCCACAGGTTCTGTTGTAAGACATGACGCTACATTAAGATTGCTTCTTTGAAGACAGTTCATAGTTTAGTAAAGTCATGTTAAGAAACCCTCTGATACTAAGAGCTGCCACACCAGCCTAAATACCAGCCCATATGCTTTTGGGTGGCTTTCACCTCTCCGTAAACAAAGTTTCTATCCTTGTATCCCATGCCCACCACTGCACTACACCAATGTCTGTAATTCAGATCATTTCCCTATGTAGATGGGCTAACTAGGCAAAGATCATAAAAGTTAATGAAAAATTGCCATTACTTATGATACACCTCTTCTCTGCTCAGTTCCTTGCTATTGGCCAATGTCTTTCTAGATCTTAAGTTATCCCTTCTTTTCCCTTGACATAAACTGTTCTGTGTAACATCAGCATATTGTGAACTGTTACTTTCTTCCTGAAGCATTTCCTCTTTTCAGGCTCAAAGCCTGGAGAGTGGTTTATCTACCACTGTAGATAAATATGAAGGCAGCGGTTATCAATTAACAACAATAAGTGGATAGAGAAATGTCAACAGAAGCATATCCCAAGACACTACATGGAGCCACTGAGACCAAAATGTTTGGCATCACCAGAATATTGTTGTAGAAGACAGTAGAGGGGCAGAGACAGGAGGGCAATATCCACACAGTCAAGAACTTTTTCTATATATTACTGCCAAAGAATGCATTCCAACTTTTCATTGTGAAATGAGCTTCATCATGAATCTTCCATCTGAACCTTTTAACAATCTACCTCAAAACACAATGTTGAAACAACCAGAAAACTAAGAAGCATTTGGGTTTTTATCCTAAAGAAAATACAAAATGTTTGGAAATCCCCAAGTCCTTTGCAAAATGTAACCTCCGTTCACTCTGCAGCTTCCCCGAGAAAGCATTAACTTGTTGAGACAAAAATGCCAAACTCAGACGTTCATTTGCTGTTCAAAAATAGGCCTTTGATCCCAACTCCTTCTTACTCAGTTTTTAATTTTGAGGCGCCTCTGCACTTCCTGGTCTCAGGCCTGACAGGAAATGGAAGTACCAAAATACCATGAAAATGGCTGTGCCTGTGGTGAGACTGGTCTGGCTGAAGAAATGGAAACACTAGCAAAGTCCTGAGCAAGCCAGATCTTGAAAAGATTCGTAGCCAGATTTCCAAACCAAAAGGGTTCAGATAGGTTTTGGATAGCAGCTAAACCTTTGGAGGCTTCTCAAAATGAACCAAACCTTGAGGTTTGCCAGCTGTCAAGGAATACATACAGCTGTTCCTCGAGGTATTCAGTGAGCAACAGGGGATGGATGAAAGCATCGCAACTGGTCAAAATATGCTGCTTCTTTCTGTTTCCTCTGTCCTGCTCTTCCCTCCCCACCCACATTCACTTCTACTCTTCAACTCTAATTTTAAAATCTTATGGGTGTGCAGTTAACCTGACATCTCCATTATGTCTTTCATGTTATAAGGTACAGTTTATATTGGCTGTATGCATAAAAATAACCCCTAACCTCTGATCAAAAGTTTTGCTGACTCTTTCAATAATAACTCTCACAGGTTTTGTTTTTGTTTCTTTAGTGAGTGTCTTGAGAGTTCATTGCAAGGAAGCATTGTTGAAAGTGTTTTCTTTTCAGAGCTGATGTACCCTTGGTTGTACCAATGCCCATTTGCAGTAACAATGCTGTTAGGATCTGGAGCCACTTACAGTTTTATTTATGGTCTTAGTTTTTCAGTCACAATTAGAGTAACTTCTCCAAATGTTTGGGTTTGCAGGCACCATCCAAATGGGTCCTTAACTTGGAAAGCTTTGACTGTGTTTAGCTTCCCCTTACTGAACTACCTTAGTGGTCCATCTTATATTGGTGAGTGTTATGGAAGCTATCCAGCGCATTAAATGCTATTCAATACTCACAAAGCATGTGCCAAGGGAGAAAAAGGAAACAATTGTTCCCTAAAATATTCAGCCTCTGATGAAAGGGACTTTTAACAGGCAGAGGTGTTCATTTCAAGAGGCAATTTCAAACAAACTTTCTTCCTTTGTAATATCTAAGATCAATATTGTATTGGGAAGGACACACAGTTTAGCAAGGCTTTGAAAGAATAAAATTAAAGTTTGTGGTATAAGTCATCAAGATTTTAAAATAAGAAACACTTGTGTCTATTGTTTGTACAAGTACATGCACACACACAGCACTGCAACTGAGATAAAAGCTAAGCTGATGCTTCCAAAAATACAGCATAAACAATGCCAAAGTAAGTGTGGTGGTAAGTGCAGTGATCATAAACTTACTTATTCAAGGAACAAAATGAGCTTTCTTCAAAACACTGTGTTTCAAAACAAAAGTACCTATACCCTCAAGATCTGACTATTTCCCTAATAGAGTATGCCAGTAGGGCTCAGCTTCTACTGGTTTCATGCATGCAGAAAGTATGGGTGCATCTCACAGTACAGAATAAAAATACAGTGTTGCAAAAACATTCCAAAAACATGTTACACGAACTGCAGACTATCACCTGCCTTTCCATAAGCAAGGTAAAAAGACAAGGCTACTTAAGATACTTTCTGGAATGTAAGAATGTTTAACATTAGCGTTTGTCACAAGGGGAGGAAAAAACAGGAGCAGCCAAACTGGCTACAGTCCCTCCAGATCTTATGGTTTCTTATGAGACAGCTTTCAACCTACCTTCCCAGAATTAAAGCCATTGTGCCGTTGCCAATGTTTGTTTACTTGAAATAACAATAAACACAATACTAAATAATGCTCTCCTCCTCCATGCATCCTCGTGGCTTAGTTAGCAGTTCCGAACTGGAATATTCTGTTTCCTCTCACTTTGTCTATTACTGCAATATGCTCCTACTCAGGAGACAGGAGTCCAGGAGCAACTTTAGCAAAGAGTATGTTTCATGACAAGAGGCCAAGACTGAGACAAAATCAAAGTAGCTTTCAACTGTATCTAACTCAGTGAACATACAAGAACACTGAACCTCTTGGACCCTGGTGCACATCCTGGTTCTTCAATAAATATTCAAGCATGCATCCACTCACCCCTGCTGTTCCTCCTCTACCCTGGCACACAGACAGGGACCCAAGTGAGTCCTGTCTGGGTCCACAGATAAGGCAGAGAGGGACATGTTATAACACTCATATACTCACTTTAGATATAGCCATGAGGACCAGGGGACCAGACTCTGCCCTTCCTGATGCATTTCAAATGCCTGATGACTGCTCTGATGCATCCACCTGTCAGAAGTTGTCCGGATAATGGTCATTACCAAGACTGTGGAAAGCCATATGCTCATCAGTTCCTGCAGACTTGCAGTCACATAAGACTGTTAGGCAATCAGAAATCTCTTGGAGTTATGTGTGGTTTGTTGGGTTTTTTTCATAAAAAACTCTGTAATTTCTTGCTATTGAACAACTTCAAATATAGTTGACCTGAACTACAGACATGGGTGGTTGTTGTGGGTATTTCTGCCCAAGGGAAATGCAAAAATATTACTCCTAATTAAATGGAAATGCAGCTCTGTAAACTACTGAAATTCTCTGAAAGTAATACTTGCTCTGCTTCTGGAGCTAGTGAGGACACAAAGTTAAAACAGCCCAGAAATCTGGTTAGACAGATGAAAAACATAAAGACAGATGCTGATACCCACTTCCCTGCCCAGCCATCATCCAATTGGTCACCCAGAATCCAGAGCTGTTCAGCATTCAGGAAAAAACCTCTAATCCACATAGTCATCTTTTGGAAAATGACCTTAACTTTAGAGCTGCCTTTGCTAGAGGGAACTTGTATTTTATTATCACATTATGGATAAGGTTCATCTTAAGGGAGATTTACCACTGCAGTTAAGGAGACTGTGACCCTGATATTACCACCACCTGGAAAGCTGCATATACCCATGAAAGAATGATGTCATCAAGAGATGTGTACACCCTCCCCATAATCATCTCACAGTTGTCATTAAAATCGGGTCCACAGTGACATGCTCTGTCCACATGGCCTCTGGTTATTTATTAAAATATCGGTCTTCTATGTTATTTCTCCAACCACAAAGGAAATCTTCATCTGATGTGTAGAAAAGGATGGTAGTTCTCTGTCATCACACACTGGCACAGCAGGTGAAAAAAGTAATACATTATCATGGTCTTTCTACACAGCCTGAGTTTGTTTTTCCTTATAGTTATGCAGATATTATCCATGAATATTTGAGAAAGGTACATGTGGAAAGGGTTTATACAGTCTGTGAACTATAAGCAAAATGACTGCAGGACTATAGAATTATTTTATGCTGTGGTATTTGTTGCTTGTTGTTGTTTAAATAGGAAAGTACACAAACAGTAGAAATAAACCTGCCTCATTTCAAGTTTAGTCTTGTGGGAAGATGCAAAAAGTATGTGTGCACAAGTGTGTGTCTGTGTGTTGTTTCCTTCCCATGAGTGTCTGACTGTTCATTACCCATTTTAAGGAAGCATTTCTGATGTAGTCTAGTATTCATATGGGCTACCCATCTCTGTAAGAAGAGCACAGGCAGAAGAAAAACTAGTATGGGCTCATTACCTACAGTCCTCTACTAACACGGCTAGGTAGTCACCCCTACCAAAATGTTCCGAGTTTAATTCAGTCTGAACGCTTAGAAGTTGGAAAAGTCATTACCTTTTATGTAGCAGAGGGTGGGGATTCTACCCAGATTGACTTTGCTGGTCATGTTTTATAAAGATGCACATTATTATAAGGTACAGAAATGAAAAATACACTCAGGATGGGCGAAAGAGGGAACAGAGGGATTTCAGACAACTCTCAGCTAACAGTGAAGTCAAACACATCTTCATGAGTCTATGTCATTTAATTTTTTTAAGAGTTTACCCAAGTGCCCTGGGCCAGATTTTTCTTCCCTTTCATGAGGCAGCAAACTACTTACTGAATGATAGTTACATTCAGCAGTGACTTTTATATATAACTATTAAAAGGTTTTCACATAATTTCAATCATATATAATTTAAAGATTATATAACAGTCACAATCACTCTTATTTTACATTGGACAAAAAAACATTTGGTAGCATTTCCAATTTACTTCTATGCTAATATTTAGATTTTTTTTTTAACGTACAGGAGAAATAATCGCATGTAATCTCTTGTAAATTCTGTTTACGTATTTGTAAAAGTGAACTTGGAACTAAGTTGCAATGTTAATATGTTGATTAGCATAGTATATATCACCTGACAGCGCTTCAAATGAGGTTCTTAAAAAGAAAAAGATGAGAATCACTTTACTTTATCTGTCCCACACCTTCAAATGATATGCACTATAAAATTCATGGAGCAAAGTCATTCCTGTAAGGTTTTCAATTAGCAGCTTCAAACAAAACAGAAACACAAGAACAAACCCTAGACAAGAAAGAAAAACTTTTTCTGAATAATTTCTGGTATGAACAGTTCAGCCATCCCCCACCACCATTTCTCCTTGAGTTGTCCCTATCCCCCCCCTACTCAAAAAAAAAAAAAAAAAAAAAAAAAAAAAAAAAAAAAAAAATACCCCCAACTCTCAGTGTTTTACAGAAATTTTCTGAAAGACTGAGACAAAAATAGGGTCTATTTCACTTTGCAACTGCCTGTAACTTTAGAGTAATAAACTCTGAAGGGCACAGCCCTCACCAAAACACTTAAAAACAGCTTGAAAGGGGTATTTGCTGCCCGTTATGTTTACTCAAGCACTTGTTTAAAAACACATTTAGGGAAAATGTTTTTATTTCTACAGATTGCATTAATTATAGCTTTGCAAACACTACAAGCTCTACAAGAAGACTGAACTGAGCTATTAGCTGCAAACCTCAGGTCTTGGCTGGAGAAGCAGTTATGGCTTATTTAGCAAGCCTAGTGAATTGGCTCACCCATCTCTACGCAGAGTTCCATGTTTAGCATCATGGAGCTTGGAATAGCCAAAGAGGCTTGTTTCACGTCGCGTTATAATTAAAAATGAAATAGAGCTGGTCAACACAAGACTGTCCAAAAGCAAACCTCACTGCTTCATTACTCCTCTTCGGGAAAATAAAAGCATTAACATTGACCCGAAGCTCGCGGAGACCCAGAGTAAACTTCCACTTAGATGTCACGGGCCGTGCTGTCCCCTGAGAAAACGCGAAGGTGCTCACCCCTCCGCGCCCCGCGTTGCCGGACACGCCGCGGCGGAGCTCCCCACTTCGGCTGAGGGCTCCAACCTCCTCCCAAAGCGGGGAGCAGACCTTTGCCCGCCAACCGAGCCGCGGGGAGAGCATCAGCTCGCTCAGGTGCGCCCCAGGGGACCGACCCGCCGGGTGCCCGGCGCCCAGCGCCCAGCGGCGGGGCGGCCTTACCGTGAGGGCGGAGAGCTTCTGGGCCGGCACGGCGGGGAGCAGCTCCGGCAGTAGCAGTAGCAGCGGCACCCACATCCTGAGGCGGCGGCGGCAGCGGCGGCAGCGGCGGCAGCGGGCACGCAGCGGCTCCGGGAAGCGGAGGAGGGGGACTTTCCCTGGGATGTCGCTCCCCCCTCCGATGCCTGCTTAGGCTCCTTTTCAACCTCTCCCGCTGGGAGGTCCCAGCTGAGGTCCTTTATTTTCTTTTTCCCCACCCCTTGAAATTTGGGAACGGGAGTATAGGACAGAGGCGGCAGTTTCTCCCTCTCTCCCTGTCCAACCCTCACGGAGAGTCAGAGCCGGCTCGGAGATGCTCCCCAGCCTCTCTCGACCCGCCGCCCTCCCGCCGCGTAGGCACTGTCGTGGGGATCCGCCGGACCCCGCCACCTCCCCCGGGGCGCCGCCCCTCCCTCCACCGCGGGCGGGCTGCTGCCTAGCCCCGGGGGTCACTTTTTTTCCGCCTCAAACTCGTCTCCTCCGTGGCGGGGGAAGCGGGAGGGAAAGACTAGGACGGCAAGGGTGGACCCTTCCACACCACCCCTCCGGTGTCCACCGCCGGCGGGGGACCGCGAGAAGGCACTGCTGCGGCTGCGGGGGCTGGCTGTATGCGACCTCACCGAGCCGCTCTTCCCCTTTTCCTCTTATCCTCCCCCATCCCCAGCCCGGCCTCCTCTTTCTCCTCCCAGACCCACAGATACTCGCCGATTAACCCTCCCCGGTGCTCCCGAGGGGACGCCGTCTTGCTTGCCCCACACGACTTATTACTGCACACACACACACCCCCCCCCGGCCCCGCCCCGCCTCCCGCTGAATCAACATGTAAAAATACCGGCAGGCACTGTCGGCGGGGGAATCCGGGGGGTGAGAGGGGCCCCGACCCCCGGTCTGGTGCACCCCGACCCTCTCCCGGCGCTCCCCTATCCTGGCCCTGCCGCCCACCCAGTGCGTCGCGCTGTCCGCCGGGCACCGCATGGGGCGGGAAGCAAGGGCCGAGGCAGATACGTTTCTGGCAAGGGCAAAAGCCGGGCAGCAGCGCCCTGTGGGTCAGGGGGCGGCAGCCGAGAGTCGCTGCGGGATGTCAGGCCCTCTGGCACGGCGGGGACCGGGCACTGTTTGCCTAGAGAGGAGTACACCGGGGAGATAACAGGTCCCTTCGGGGCTGCTGCTACGAGTGCAGAAAATACCAGGTTGAACCTTCCTTCCGACAGTTTTGATCTTTTCTCGCTTATCTTTTAAGAGTCAAATAAAGGTATTTTATTCTTTCCTTACTGTGAACCGCCAGAGGATCTCCTCCCCCTGGCTGCCTGAAAGAAAACCTTTTACTGCGATTTTGTCAATAGAGGAGTCCCTGCACCTCCCCTGACACCCGGGGCACGCTGGCAGCCTGCAGAGATCCCCACGGTTCAGCAGTGCTACCAGGGAGTCTGAAGCTGTGAGGGCTTGCTTTATTCTTATGGTGTCTGTATTTGTGGAAGAGGACCTGAGCATGAAAGGGTTTTAGGGAGGCTGCAAAGTGGCATGCTCCCAGCACAAGAGTGACAATTTTCCCAAGTGTCTAGATCTGACCTTGCAGGCTTGTCACACCCTGGCAGTCACACATGGCCCCAGCCAAGTCTCAGCATGGAGCGTGCTCTCCCGAGCAGAAGCTTCATGCATGGTGAACCAAGGTGGACAGAAGTAGATATGAATTACAGACTTGGATGCCCTAATTGAGACACCTACTACTGACTTTTCCAGGTGTCATGATGTTCAAGGAATGCAGCCAATGAACTAGTCACAGCTTCTCCAGATCTCAACTGAGCACCCAGAGTCACAAGAATTTGGAAGAACCCCTTTTTGAAAAGTTTGGTTTTAAACAAGTCAGTTATTAACACAAAGTATGTGCATGCATTTGTGTGAGTGGCCTGTAATATCTCCTGGGCTTTTTAAGTAGGAAAAAGAAAAGAAAGCGATGATATTGCATGTCTGAGACCCTTCACTGCACCAGACAGATCTCCATCAGTCTCAAACTAGCAGCAGCTCACATAGAGATAGCAGATTGACGTTTGCTGCCATAGGCAGCAGATGACATTTTGCCAACATGGGCTTCACAGCCCTTTCCACTCAGGTGGGAGATGATGCAACTTGTCAATGTTGATGTCTCTGTCAGAACCAGAAGGAGCTTTTCTTCTTGTGACCATGATGACTCCAGCCCCTGTCATACCTCAACATTATTCTCCACCTAGTCCCATTTTCCTCTCCTCAAACCACTCATTCCCATTGCCTTGTCAATGCAGTCAGTCTCACCTCTCCAGCATCTTCTCAGTCCTATTCCATATCTGCCATTCTGTCTCTGTCTTGGAGTTAGGGTCCACGTTCCCTTCATCACTAAGCAAACCTAGAGCACCATTCCTGCTTTCCCTTCTGCCACACTCTTGGTATCTTCCTGGCCCCATAGGCCTTTTGCCTCGAGATCAGCATCCTCCTGTGCACTGCCTGCACGTATCTGGGCAAAGGCAATTCACAGGCTCTTTGCTCTTGTTTTATTTGTCAGGACCTACTAAATGTCACAGCAGTTTTGATTTGACATCACAGGAAAAAAACAAACAAACAAACAAAAAAACTAAAAAAAACATGCTCAAAAGAGATAAGAAATATATCTAATGAAAACAAGCTGCAGGTTTTTGAGAGTTTATAATTTGGCCAAATTTGAGTGGGTTTCCAGAGAGTTGGAAATAGCCAAAAGGCCAAACCTCTGCCAAAAGGGAACTCAAGAGTCCAGAAACTGGTGGCAATATGTTCTGAAATAGAAACACCTTGCCAAAATATACACTATTATTTTGTCTACTGTCATTTCCCCAGCATCTTCCCTCAAAGAGAGTTGACCAGGCTGCTTAAAATTTCTTCTTCCCTTTCTTTGACACCCATCCCAGAAGATAACTCAACCTTAAGAAAATATTTTTAAAGGAAAATGTGAGACCAAATGATAAAAAACTGGCAAGATTTAAGCAACTGAAAATAGTGTTTTATAATGCAAAAGACAAAGTGCTTATAACAAGCAGTTTCCAGCCACCAACATGGTGGCAAGAAACCTACCTGCCTCCAAGAACTTCCATTCTGACTAGAGAAGGTTTATAAAAGGGGAATTAAATGCTTTTCCTTGTTATAGCTGGGGGAGGACTATGAGCAAAAGGGAATTATCTCTCTGCTTGTGCAGTCTTCTTTAAAATCCTGTATTGAATTCAACAGGATTGTTCCAATAAGGACTTTGGAAATTCTTTGAGAAAGGAAGAATTATCTGACTCTTAACTGTCAAGGCTACAGCAAGTAAATCCTCTTAGGTTTCAATGCAGTACCATAACGACAGGGATAGACCGCTAGATACAAGCTGTGTTAGTTAGCTGAGTTATGTAAAGGTTCATGAATCTGCTTCTCATAGTAGGGCTGGGTATTGTTTGGCAGAGGATAATGCAATTCTTAGAGATTTTTTTTTCTCTTATGGATTCCTGGTCCCTTCTTCAAAGAATTACTAAGCAGACCCTCTACTCTCACCTGCTTTTCAAATTTGCTGTTTCTCAAGCAGCAAATGCATTCTGCAGCCTTGCTTGATGTATACCAAACAGTTGATTAATTTATAAAGTTTAGAAAAATAATGGAAAATAATATTAAGAGTCAGGCAAGCAGTTCTTGTCATACTTAAGAGAATATACAGGCACTTACAGACATGCAAACAAGCACAGAACAGTTATTTCTGTGCTGTATGACTAAGGCCGACCTTTCTCTCCTAGGTTTCTACATAAGAAAGCATCATGAAGTCCTGGTCAGAGACAGAGATTGCTTGGGCCTGTAGCAAATAATAACAAAATAGAAGTTTTGTTTGGTTGTTTGGTTTTGTTTTTTTTTTTTTTTACTTGGAAAGCATTAGCACTTAGCTTCTTATAAATAAAGGTACTAAATCAAAACCAACTGACATCAATGGCAAGTCTCCCGTGGCTTGAATATGAATATGAATGAAAAACTAGAAAACAGTGATCCAAGACTCCAACCCCACTGTGCTTGTCATATCATTAAACTGTATACAGGTGATATTCCATATATACCATATGTTTACTTTAAAGGAATAATAAAATCCTCTGCTGTCTTACTTCTTTGTGTTTGCTGTGAGTAGTAAGGAAGATGGAGTCCAAGACATAAGTAGGAGTTTGTGGGACTTCTTAAACAAAAATAAAAGAATATTCATTCTTTTTAAAGCAGAAAATGGTCTTTGTAAACTTCTTTAACACAGCTATGAGCAAGCAGCTGATGACTAAGCTTTGCTCTGTGCTATGTGAAATGTGGGGTGGAATTTTTAAAACTATACCAGGGGCTGAAATCTTGTTTTTTGAGAGCCACATGGGTGAGCCAAACCCTCATCCCAAAATACTGAGGCCCACGCATTATTTGATCATTAAAAATAAATCATCAAACTTGCCTTTTAGAAGGGGAACAGACTGTAGAAGTCAAAATTGTGGAAGAACCAGCCTGTGTATGGCTGGTTGTCCTTGGGAGAAACAGTTATGAAATATGTCATTCTTCAGTTAGACTTTCTAGTTTCAGCATGTTGCATTTTTCATTATTAGAGCTTGATGTGTAGTTTTATCACACTTTAGTGAGCAGTCAGTATGTGGAAGAGGACTTAATCCTTCACTGCAGCAACAACAACAACAACAAAAAATCCCCGTTCTGTGTCTTGTTGGGTGAGAGCAGCACCAGTACCTTTCCCACCTGCCCAGAACACAGTATTGCTATGCCCTCCCCATCACCCAACACCAGCACACTCTTTTGACTTCTCAGAAGTCTGCTTGTTTCAATGCGCTGAGAGGCATTGCTGCTGAGTCACCTTGAATTAATTCACCCTCCTGGATCGCCACAGCTCTGTGGCCAGAGGCACTCCTCTTTCGTCCAAGTGTAGAACTTGGGACGGTGTGGTTGGGATCAAGACCAAACCCTGAAAAACTGTCTAGCTCCCAAGTTAAAGGAACACCTGGGATGGAAAGAAGGATATGAGCACCAATACAGGGATGAAAGAAAAAAAAAAAAAAGAAAAGATAGCCTTTTGGAAATATTGCTGACAAACTCACTCTGCTTCCTGGTCATCTGGAAACAACCATGGGATTCTGCATGATTCTTGGAGCCTTGGAAATGAACCATAGCGTGGAGAATGTCAGCAGGAGGAGCTGTGTCTGGGGAGGGATAAATTCATCCCCAATGCTTGTAACTAGATTTACACCAGCCATGAAAATCATACAGGAAAACAGCTGTTACATGAAGTTAAAGACTGGCTGTAAAATACTTTTCTCAGAGCCAGCAGAGTAGCTGAAGTGACACAAGAGATGCGGTAGAAAATGAGAACACAGAATAATACCAGAACGTGTAAGTCATAAAATAGCTTTGAAATCATTTGGCACACAAGTAGAATAGACTTATTGTTGTTTCATTTCCTTAACCAAACTTATTTTGCTATCACTACCTGTTTGCTTTATTGCACATCGTCTTCCAGAGGAAGTTCTTTATACTTACAAATAAATGAAGGAGCAAACAGTTTGAATGCAAAGACATAGGAAGTCTTATTAGGAAGATCCTGGGCAGCTACACTACTTCAGCATCCCATATGCACTGCTTCTCAGAATAGAAAGAGGTCTGTTATGGAGCTAAATGGAAATGTGTGGAATTTTAGCAGTAGAAATGTCACACAGTCCTAAATGTGAAATAAAAGCTAGGTGAAGTGCATGAATATTTCTTATTTCCAGTCCCCAGCACTGACATTTGTATTGTGCACCAGCTTGCTATTTTAGATTTGCAAACCCAAAACCCATTATGTTCTTATGCCTCTTCCTCAGCCCTGTGTAAAGGGAGCTCCGTGGTCCCAAGCCAGCCACCTGTGGCCAAGAGGTGTTTGCAAATCCTTCACCACACCGAGCAATCTCAGCCCAGATGCCAAAGCTTAAATGGGCCCACTGCCAGAGCCACACTGTCACCACCAACAGAGATCAACCCAGGACAGGATCGAGGTAAAGCTGCCTGCATGTGCCAGGCAGACACCCTTGTCCCTTCTTGCACTGTTCCTGCCTCATACATAAACAGAGGGCTTCTGTCTCCAGGGCAGTTACTGTGGCACCTTGCACATAGATTAATGCCTTTTAAGAAATTAGGAAATAGAAAGCAATCAGGCATAGAAGAATTGTTTCTCACCCCTTGTCTCCTTCCTTCCTACCTCACCTTATAAGGGGCCTGTAAAGAAGAAAAGTATTTTCTCCTTTCTGCCCTCAATGACTGTATAAAGAAAGCCAGAACAAATCTTCTGTGCTAGGTGGAACATAACTCATGACTACAAACAACAGCCTCATCTTCAGGGGTGAAATACTGGAAATGTGAACAAGAGGGTGGGGAGGAGCCTACAACTGAGAGAGAGCAGGAACAGCTGCCCAGCAGGCCTTATGGGGGTACAGGTCTGCAGCAGATGCCCTCAGAGAGTTTTCAAGTACTTCTGAGGGTAGGAAGAGGAGCAGTCGCTTCTGGTGGGAAAGCGGCATCATAAGCATGCTGTGACCTGTGCAAAAGTTGCTATGCTTGACCTAGCCAAATTATGCTTTGTACTGGATAGCAGTGGTTTTAATCTATTGAGAGTCATCTTTTCTTACAAAGCTCCCTTCAGAAAGAGGAAAAAAATGACAAATAATGCAACTTAATCAAGAAAATGAATTCAAGAAAAAAATGCGGCAGTTTGGGGACAATACCCATTTCTCTTTGTGTTTATGATTTTGATTAGGTGGTATTGCCTAGTTGATGAGTACAGGTACATTCTCATAGACACAGTGGAAGCAGTGAAACAGCACTTTATCACAGAGGTGCATGTGACTACCTTTCTGCTTTTATTCGGTTCTTTCCTTTTGGCTTTCTTCAGTATTTCAGAGGCTGTGATTTTCATGGACTTCCCATTGCCTTACAAACAGCCACTGGTTGCATCTCATGCCACCAGCTTTTTTTTTTTTATTTTTGCTGACTACTAAACTGATTAACAACCATACATTTCAGAGAACATGTTGATAAGAGCCAGGGTTTCTTCAAACACTTAAAAAATCCTGTAGTGTAATGTCAAGAACTCATTTGGGCATGTGTTGATTTACCACTTTAGAGAAAAGACAATATTATTTTTTTGTTTTAACGTGAGGCAAAAAGCAGCAAGTTTTATGGGTTTTGGCAGGCTGGTCTTTGTTGCTAGCATTTCGCCTTAGGCTGAGTTTGTGGTGAGTTGCTGGCTCTGCATGTCTCAGAGGCACACCAAGGTACAGTGTAAAGAGGGTGGCGAAGAGACAAATTTAGAGCAAGAACTAAATGGAAAGACATCATGAACAATTGAATAAGGACCTGACTGCTTAGACAAACAACCTGCCAAGGCTTTTTGAGTGTAGGGCTGATGTTAGACCAAAAGTTCATTTCTCAGAGCTGAAGAAAACCTTTCTTTCTCATTGTGGTTTTAAATCTCTGACAGACTCCATAAACATTAAACCATAAGGTGTTTAAATTTTTGTGCCTCAGCAAAGACTTGTGCAGGTTCTGCAGTTTATATTTATTTCTATGGAGTGACTATGGCATTAGAAGAAAGATTCTTGCTTTTGAAGTGTAAACACTGGCCCACTTGAGAGACAGAGATATGAATTACACTAAATATTTAGTAAATGATCGGTTTCCACAGGGAGAACAAAGTATTTTGCATTGGAAGAGATACAGAAAAAAAGCAGGGAAAGAAAATCCAGTAGTTTCATAACTATTTTTCTAAGAAAGAATGTGAAACACTATCTGTAACTGGCACCTTGTAACCCTTAGGTCATATGGCCTTTCCTGAGCTCACAAGAGCTGATCAGAAATTCTTCAGAGAAATACAATTATGCATGTTTGTGTCAAAAACCAGAATCTTCTAAATGGCTATGCTCTTCCTAGAGGCACATCCACTGCAACAAAATCCTTGTCAGCAAAGATTTCTTGGGACCCAACAAGTCCTTCTGCTGAAAAACAGACAAAGCTTTGCCCCCCAAAGTTAGACAAAAAGCTGGTGCTTGAGCTCTCAGAAGGTACAGGAGACCCTTCTTCAAGCTCCTGTGTTGCCTGGCTAATGGCCAGCTCTCCCACCTCCCATCCTAATCACCAGTTCATCAAACTGTCCTGGAGCATCTCTGACAGATGAGCACAGAAAGATGGAGGTATCTTTTGGCAGACAACAGGCCAAGGGCTGAGGAAATGCTTTGCTAGAAGAGGGACTCTGATGCAGCTGATTTGAACAATGCAGGGATGCATGTCTTTATCTCCAGCATACCAAGTGAGGGTCCCAAGCAGCTGACTAATGTGAACTCCCTGCTTGGTTTCTCAGGATAAATTTTTACTGGTATTCTCTCTCAGCAAAAAAAAAAAAAAAAAAAAAAAAAAAAAAAAAAAAAAAAAAAAATTGCAGCCATATTTGCAAAAACTTCTTGGGTTGCCAGGATGTGTTATTTCATCCTTGGAACCGGTGTGCTGCCAGGAGTTGCACCACCCCTCAGGGGTTTATTGATATAAAAATTCCAGCATAGCTATACTTACAAGCTCTTCCTAGTGTACACTATGAATGTGAAAAAGACTATTTGAGAACATTTGGCATTAACTTTTTTTTTATTATTATTATTTTTATTTTTACAGAAATATGGGATAAACAGTAAAAATAAGTTAGGCTAACAAATTCAGTGCCTAAGCAAATACTGTAGGGTGCTTTGTTAGACTGGGACTGACATTGCAGTTAAGGAAGAAAAATAAACAGTACTGTTACTTTTCTTTGAGATTTGTCTGTGGCCAGCCCTACTAGCTGCAACTAGAATCTAAATGTCATCTCAAAGAAAAAACAAACCATGTGCTGTCCTTAATTCCTGTAAATCATATTGACTTTAGTTACATTCCTCTGGTGTAACTAAGAGCACAGTTTGGCCCAAAAGTACTAGAACTGCTCTTTTGCCCACAGGTTTTACATATTTTATGTGGAGATGTCTTAAGTAAATATCAGATATCTGATCATCTGCCACCTTGGCAGTCAACACAGATCACCAAGGCCAGACTTTATGTTGATTTCAGTACTACAAATCAGAAGGAAAATGTGCAGTGATAATCTGAAGAGAGCAATAGAAGGCAGGTCTGGCTTTCCAGGGGTCATTATAACATGGGTGGACTATACAGGTGTCCCCCTGTCAGCATGGGCAGCTTGCCTTCAACAGAGTGCGCAAGAAACCATGTTTGTCCTGTGCATCAGTGCTTAATCCCCACCACTAGAATGGTTTAAGAGAGAAAAGTTGTGCTCACAATCAGAGCAGCACCCAGGAATACCAGCTGTCCCTGTGCCATCATTTGTGCCCCAGTCATTACAAAACTTTTCCTGTTTCTCTCCTACGCAGCTCTGAGCTATTGTTTTAAATTATCTGTGCCTTCCTCTGGTTGGGAGGCAAGACTTGGCTTTTCTTTCCGAGATACCTCAATGCTGCAGGTGCCATGAAAAATATTTTATTAGTTTATTTTCAGAAACCTGGAGAGTGAAGGAGTCTAAGGTAGAATTGAACACTGCTTTGCAAATTCTCTGGAAGGTATGTCCAACTTGGCACTGAACTTAGTCATCCCAGTTGGCAAGAGAGCAGAAAGTCCTTTGCTCTCTCAAAGATGAAATCTGTATGTCTGCCAACTCCCTGTAATTACAAGCCCCAAAGAGTGTCTACTCCAGTGTAACTAGAGATCTATGGGCTTTGGCATTTCATGTATCAATTACTACTTAGTGCTACATGACCAGGCCAAGATGGGAATTTCCTTTATGGGGAGACCTTTTATATTAATAAAATATGAATTTCATTCATTCTCCAACATCAAACTCAGCTGGCTAATTTCTTTTCTGTCCCACCATACAGAGCTCCAGTTGAATGCCCCCAGGAAGTATCCCTTCTCTCTTGCCTGTCTCTTTGCCTGCATTTAATCTTGCATCAGTATACACAGTCATCCTTGTTCCTATGTGCAGCTAATTCCTACTCCAAAACAATAAAGACCATTTCTGAACAGCCTCTTAAGGTCACTATGAGTTGAACCAAAGTTCAGACCCCTGGGCTTTGCCATGCCTGCTCATGACTACCAGCACTTCAAAGTCACACCTGACCATATAATTGTACCTATAGCATGTGGCAGTGAGATTTCAGGGGGCTCCTTACCCCTAACATATCACTGGCTTCAGACTGAACCCGAATCAGTGTAAAATATTCAAAACCTGCTGAGAAGCTGTTAAACACTCAGATGGCTAGCCAGTGCTGAATGCTGTCCTGCCTGCACTATAGAGAAAGTGGCAACCCAAACAGTTTTAAACTGGAGTGTCAGTGACATACATATACAGGTTGTATCATAGAATCATAGAATGTTAGGGGTTGGAAGGGACCTCTGGAGATCATCGAGTCCAACCCCCCCTCTGCCAGAGCAGGATCACCTAGGGCAGGCCACACAGAAACAGATCCAGGCGAGTATTGAAAATATCTAAAGAAGGAGACTCCACAACCTCTCTGGGCAGCCTGTTCCAGTGCTCTGCCACCCTCACAGGAGTGTCTGAAAATTTATTCACCAGGTACTATGGGAGAACTATAACTTTCATGAGCCCCCATGGAAGAGTCCTCAGAGACTCAGAGGCTCATATAATGCAAACTGTTACCGCCTTTCCGGCATTCACCTTTCTATATTCCTGCCACTATCAGGTATGGATCCACTGCTGGAAGACAAGTCTTTTCCTGCCTGTGACTGAAATGTTATCACAGAAGATTAAGAGAGAAGATTATGAAGAGCATTTTGCCAGGAGCCTTTTGGTGCCCAGGAGGAATCAGTGAATCTTGTGGAGGGGTTCAGCCTCTCTGGAGGCTTACATGATATTATAAGAGCAGTGACTCCCGCAGACACTGGGAGCATGTTTAATATTTTACTTCACTGGTGGAAACACCGTGGAATAAAGAATTTCTGGAAGGTGAAGGAGAAAGCAATACAGCAGATGTTAAGAAAACATCTGGCTGCTCAAATCCCTGTATACATAAGGACATTTGCTCAACTTCTGTCCTTTAACTTTTGTCTCAAAATGAAGCTAAAGGAGAGCAAAGCAGGGAAAAAAATATATATCTAAGAGGAGAGCTGGGAGTGATCAAAGACTCTTTCCCCAAATATGACCAATAATAAGATACTGAATCTGTTCAACGAGCAGCAGATTATGCCACTGGCCTCAATTCTGCAGCTGAAACACCCTGTGTCTAGCAAGCTCTGAGCTCCTGTCAGAGTTTTCCCTGCTTTCTGTACATATACCACAAGTCTCTCCTCTAAAGTGTCTCTGGTGCTGGGTGATGCAGTTGATCTCCTGCCACAGCTCTTCTGTGCTGCCATTCAAGCCTCTTTCCAATACCTGAGTAGTGACATTTGCAGGGCATTTAGGACCACAGTCTCTCCAGGCCTCTAGTGCTCTGTCAGCTTGGGCTGAGTTAGCCAGGAGGGATCACAGAGATTGAAAGGGCTGAAAAATAGAGTGATATTCTATAAATCTTGCTTCCTTATGAACAACTTAAAAAAATTGCATTCAAATAAGCCAGAAGTATGAAGAAACAGCCTTCATGTGTTTTCCACTTGCCAGTTAGAAACCTCTATGTGCAGTGATTTATAGTTTGTTGCTAACCGCACTCTCATTGAAACTTGAAATTATTTCACACCAGAAGGTTTTTGCAGATTTTTAAAACATTTGGTTTTGGTCTGATGAGACTTCTGAATCTTTTAGGGGGTTGTTGGCTTTGTTTTTTGTTCCTTTGGTTTAGAATTCCAAGCTCCATCCCTTCCTTTAACCTCCCTCGCCACTTGTTCTCATTATTTATAAAAGTATGAATATTATTTTTTCATGCTTATAAACATTTTTTTTTTATAAGCTATAATCAGATGGGATTTCTCTGGCCTTTGAGGAGTCAGCCCAGGTGGGTTCTGAGGCTCTGTTTGCACTGGAGCCTGAGGTCTGCAGATAATTTTGAACAGTAGAAAATTAGAAGGAAAGTGCAGATAAAGTTTCCATTTGTTTGGTTTTTGAAACAATCACAGATAAGCTCAAAAACCTAGTAAGGCAACTTCTTTTGACTGTTTAAAGGAAGCAAACTTTTATTTACCTTGTTCATTCATAGCTTCCGTGTCTATTCGGAGGTTACCTATGTAGATTTGTCCCCCAAAAGAAAAGCTTCAGAAAACTTACATTAACATTTGAGAATATATCAGGAAGTTGAGCTATAAGCCTTTTTTTTGTTATTTGGATTATGCATTGCAAATTAAGGTAATTTGTGCCTTGATGGGGTTTTGTTAGGATAAGGCTGTGTATGAAAATGGTAACATTTGGCTCAATGCAATTCTCCTTTAAGTCCCCGCTCCCAAAACCACTGAGCCAAATCAAGTTAATAATTTTTTACTATGAAAACAGGGATATTTTTAAAAGATTGAACATAAACACCAAATATAACATGAAAGAAGATTTCTTTCAAGAAAGGTTAATCAGCACTAGTTTCGTCACTGGAATAAGTATTTTCTTATTGTTATTACTTGCTACTACTTGTTACTTTAACACAGAAAACCATTTAATTTCTTACAATATTTGTAGCCCAATCAATCCCTCATGATAATTCACAACAAACTTTCTGATGTCAAGAGCTGGCAAAAATAACAATTCTTCTTCCAAATATGAACATATTTTCTATAAAATATATCTCATCTTCAGTGATAAAACTAACAAACACAACTGTTTTGAAATTACTTTTTTGTTTGTTTCAAACCAAGATTCCCTGAGGAAATTTCAATGGAGTTGAAAAATTCCCAGCAAACTGTTTGATTTGGTCAGAAAGCCTCTTCCAGATTAAAGTATTTCAAGCAGTTCTACTGTAGACTCTAAATTGTGTCTTTAATCCAATAAAAACTTAATCTAATGAAAGCCATCTGCAAATCATATCACTGTTACTCCTTACTACTCACCCCATTCTTACTGCTGCTTGAAGTATCTTTGTATTGGCAGTTTCTATCTGAGGCCACTGGTTTCCAGCAGAAGCCTAGTAGTTAAAACATCAGCCCAGCAATTCGGACTTTCTGCTTCTTGCTGCCTCTCACCTAGCTGTCTGCTCATGTCTAAGACAGTCATGACCACTGTGGAGTTCATTTTGCCCACCTGATAAGAGGATACCGTATCTGCCTGCCAGGTGTGTTGTAAGGACACAGCACTTACTGTTTGCAAAGACCTGCTGAGATACTCAAATAGAAATCTTGCAGAAGGGCAAAGTTTAATAATGGAGTTGCACCAGAACCTCATATAACCATACTTTATTCTTCTTAACCTAAAAAGTTTTACTCAGGTTGCAGTAAAATGAAATGCTGGCTAAACTAATTTAAGAAATCCTGAAGTCTTTCTTCCCACCCCTGTGCTGCATCTCACAGCCCACTTGCTTGTGCTAGGACCTATTGGTGGGATCACACGGTTCTTATCAGTACGTTAACCTGAATGAGAAATTATGTTGGTGAGGGGAGACTTATTTTTAATTAGATAAGTTTCCTGATCTGCTTTCAACATTTTCCAGAAAAATTCAGGGTGGAACAAATTACAGGGCAGTGAATTGCAGTACACAGGTAAGGACAAGCAGACAGGACAGGCAGGAGTCCTTAAAGTGATGTCACCAGCAAACCTGTCATGAACAGCACCTCAGAAAAGCCCCCTCTTCATGCTTGGTGCTTCACAGTAGTACCTCCCTGAATGCTAACAAAATATTGCAAAATATTCATGAAAGATGGGAGAAAGGAATCATAGTGATTCCCACTACAGAGCTGGAGATCCAGGAACACTGAAAGTAAATGACTCACCAAAAGTGGATTGTACAAACAGTAAGGGAGCAGATCCGACTGCAAGTGCCCTGCATGTGGATTAGAAAGCCCATTCTTCTTCCTATACTGCAGTATGCATTTTAGATACCATACCAACTATTGTCAACCTTTCCACATCTAAAATATAGCTTTGGCTTCATTCTGTTTGAAATTTCATGTGACTGAGGTGCTGCAGGTGCCCCAGATAAGACTGGGGAGCAAGATGTGATTTTACAGAGATCAGGGAATCATATATGACATAGGAGTATGAAACCATAACAGAGAAGTTTGCTTGGAAAAATAATTTTATTTTTCTGTGCACTTAAACTCCCACAAATAAAACAACGAGTGTCTGAAATAATTATCTCCATATATGTTGCCATTATTACACAATGCTCACATTAAAACCAAACTGTGAGAACAGTTGAGAGTAGACTCCTGGTGAGAATGTCGTTATTGTGTCGGTCTTGTGAAGGGACTTTCAGATGTGTCCCTGGGGATCTCTCTGGAAGTGTGAGGATCTGGGCTTCATGCCCATTTGTCACAATATTTTTTGAAGATACTCTTCCAAACATTTAGAAAAAGGTTTTCATGTTGCTTGGAGATCTGAAGGAATGGATCTTATCTTTCAATTTCCTGTGGTTCAGTTTTTCTGAATGTTATTTTTTAACATATATTTTTAAAATTTTCATTAAATTCAACTAGACGTCCATCTTTCTGAAGAAGTGACTCTAGGGTCAGTTCTGTGTGTTTTAGTGGCTGTGCATAGTTGTCTGCATCTCAGCAGCATTTTTCAAGAGTTTCTGAAACAGAGATGGACTCATATGGCAGCAGCACACAGCAGTTGTCCTCTTTTCCCTATCCCATCCCCCAAGTGAGAAACAAACAAGAAAACAAACAAACAAACAAACCCCCAAAGAGATAAATGCCAAATTCTTCATCATCACTACAATATGCTGTTGACCAGGACATGTGTTCTTCTTGGGAAGGGGAGTGCTTTCCCCTGACATCACAATGACAACTCTAATTACCCCATGCATTTGTGATTTGCTTTGGAAACTTATTTTGACACATGCAGAGCCAGAAATGGGAATAGCTTAAGGGGGAAAGGAAACCTGTCACAGATGTGAGTGGCAGAGAAAGAACAAAAGATTGTGAGTTTCCTCTTTACCACCACAGATCTCTGGGTTGTCATCTTTTTTTCACAGCAAACTAGGAAAGAAAAAAAATCCTGAAAGCGAAGCTTTGTCTTATCAAGTGTGATAACATCTGACAAACTGTACAGATCTTCCCCTCTCCCTTCCCCTCTCTTTCGCAAAGGTTGGGGCTAGGCCAAGGACAGAGTAGCAGGTCATTGACCTATTAGCCTTTGCCATCATTTTACCCGGGGCCCTGAATGATGTCTGCAGACAGGTCCATTGGGAAAGAGAGGCAATAAGGTCACCACCTCCCCATTTCCTTTTCACTGTTATCTACGCAGCAGAAGCTTCTCCAGGCTTGACTTCTCCATGAGTAATTGATGTGTTGAAAGTTAAGCATGTGCTTAAGTGCTTTGCTGGAGTGGGGCCAGCATGTGCAGCACCTGGCAAGGTCTAGTCCCAGGCAAAGGAGTGGCTGGCTCACAGCAGCTGCTTGTATCTCCCCATGAAGCTGCTGAGAAGTCATGCTTGAAAATCACCTTGGGCTTCACATATGCAAACTCTTCAGCAATCCCAACTCTTTTAAAGTATAACATAACTGCTTTGCTCTGAGATTTAATAAATAAATGAGGCATTTATCATGACCTGCATATGTCTGACTGTGTCTCCACTCCTCTGACCTATTTTCTTTGAATCCATTGATCAATTTCATAGAGGAGTAGAAATCTCTAAGAAAATTAAGATCCTCCAAATTTCATTAAAGTGGGTGGCCAGAAATAGATGTTAAGACAGAAATAGATTCAAGGGATCCTCCAACTACTGAAATATCAGAGTCATCTTCAATGCTATGACGTATTATTGGGGAGCTAGGCAGTATTAGCCTTAGTACTTCCAGAACAACTTCTAGGTTCTATGTGCCTATAATAAGAGTGCATCATATATTGATCTAACTCTTAGAGGTGGGACTTCTGGGAAAGAAAACAAAGAAAAAGGTACCTTCTCAATTCCACAGGGCTCCCAATAAAGCTGAAAGGTACCACTGGAATTAATAAACAAAGGAAAACAGAGGAGGAAAAAACTGCATATGTTTTTCCTATTTGACCAGCCCTCAGCAATATTATACAAACCAGAGTATTGCATTATGTTAATTGAACAGCTTTTCTGAGTTTAACTAAAGATTATATACATATTCACTATTACAGAAACTGAACAAACTAAAATACTCCTTTAAGAACTTACTTAAAAAAATTGAACATACCCTAAGTGATTCATTCAAATTCTTTTCCAGCAGGCTGAAAAACACCAAAAAGAGTAACAAAAATATTGAAGTTACTTCTGCTGTAAAACAGACTTCAAAATAGCTTCTATGATCTTTAAATTAAGGAAATTATTATGCAATACAAACTCCTTGATATTCCTGAAATGTCTCTGAACAGATCAAATGCAAACTAAAATTGACAGTGCTGCTAAATGCTACTAAAAATTGACAGTGAAGTACTTATATTCTTGCATTGTCCCTTGTTAGGGAGAAGATAAGCAGGATGGTTTTGCCCACTTTACAGATTAGGTTTTCCATGGAAGTACGGTAAACACCAATAGTGTGAATGGCAAACAAAGTATCTCAAAGAAGCTTTGGCAATTTCAAAAGATGGAGCAGTGAGATTTGATGCCTCTGCTGTCTCACTTGGACCAGTATGTTATATTCACCCTTTCTGTTACAGACACCAGCAACATCACCATATTAAGATATGGTTTTATAAAAGGCCAAATGCAAGGCTTTGAAGGCCCTGGATCCGGGTGCTCCTGCAGTCACCAAGTGCATTCCAAGAGCCAGTACTGTGCATCAGCAACAACTGTGTAACATTATCTGTACCAAACAATGCAGGTGTACTCAAGCACTTGGTCTGTGGAGAAAAAAGACAGGAGCAAAAAGCACACTTGAGAAAGATGGTAAACTGTAGCAGTTGATTTTACTTTTAATTGCAGCTGTATTGAAATGAGGGGCTACTTATCTTCATCTTGAAAGGGAGGTGGAAGCAGATGCAAACACAATAGTGTTTTCCTTTAAATTATCATAGAAACATAGAACAGTTTGGTTTGGAACAGACATTAAAGATCATCTAGTTCCAACCCCACTGCCATGGGCAGGAACACTTTCTATTGGACCAGGTGGCTTAAAGCCCCAAATTCCTCAACTATATAGATAAGCCAGGTTCAGCCTCTGGGTTCATGGCTAGCTGCCAAAGGAGACAGAGCTCTAAGGTAGATACAGACTTGATACAAAGTCAGGAACTTGTATTTTCAAAAGTAATGATTTTTTTATATATATTTTTTTCCTCTGCATTGTGCCTTTTTGCAGAGCACACATGGCATACTGCTGTTATTATGTGTCTTAAGCCTCTGGTACCACTCACTGACCGATAAAGAGGTCAGAGGGGGAGTCTGGGTGATGATAGTGGAGAGAAATGTTCCAGAAGAAGCCTTTACAAAGGGCTGTGAACTGTGGAAATTCACTCTCTCACTGTCACCAGCTATTAGCAAGGCCATTAATAACACAACATCCAACATACATGTGCATTAGCTGTTGTCATGCTCTAGTAATGGACCTTCTACAGGAAAGAGTGATGGGTGTCTTTATACTAAAGGATAGCAGTAACCCTGTGCTAACTTTCTTCTTCCCTTCACTCTGACTTGCAGAGGGAAAAGAGAGATCACACCCACTTTTCTGAAGTAATCATTCCTGAGAGGTTTTTAACTCTTTTATACATCAGTCTTCCATGTTGTCTGTGGCAAGTGCTGTACCCAGTGGTTTTAACACTCCCACTTTCAGTGTTAACACATTAAATGATCTCCATTTAGGAATTTATAAATGTTCACTGTTAGGTTACTTTGGTTTAAAACTGAGTCATCTGATACCGTATCTATTCTCAGCTGTGCAATTTGTGTCCTTGAAGAAATTGTACTATTTACATTTGCCAACACAGTGGACACTTCTCAATATGATGGTGATATTTCAGACAAAGACTTGAAAATGGGCCAGTTTCAAGCTTCACAGCAGAACACCCATTTCTGAAATTTTAAAGTTTAAATTAAGTGAACAGGCAACACTACAAGAATCTTATGCATTGACTTGGATAGAAAATTACTATCAAATAAATTTTTCTTCATTACTTATTTTGGTCCATAAGTCAATGCATATCCTGTTCAGAGTGATAGTCCATTCTAACCAAAGCAGGTATTTTTTTAATTGTCATTGTAATTCTTTCTTTTGATGGATTTTAAAAGGTTTAGATAAGAAGTATGTTTCCTTATAAACAAAAATTATCATCTGGCCTCTAGAAAGAAAGATAAATAAGCAAATTGGAATGAGGCAATAATAAAATGCAAATTTGTGGACAAAATACAGAGATGTTTGGCATTTTTCTTTGTACATCTAGTGAACTCAGCAGAAAACCAGTCTTAGAAAAAACATATTGCATTCCTATTTCTGTCCTACAGATTCTAGTGCTGATAACCTTAGTTGAAACATGAAGCTCAAATGAAATCTGTGAGGATAAAATACATTTTTGTGAGCAAGTAAATTGAGAATTTATTCTTTGTGGACATATAAAAATTCATTAATCTATTTAAAATTCCAGAAGATTAGAACTGCAAAAATAATCCAAGAATCTTCTATAACTACAAGGAAATATATATACTTATGCCATTGTCTATTTCCCTTGATATTTCAATCTTTCCTTAAACATTGAAGTGATCACATTTCACTGGCATGAATGCCCAGAAAAAAAGAATTAGTAAAGTTGATTGAATATCCTCCCATGAGACTACTGCACAAAATGCACGTGCAACAATTTTTGTAGGAAATACTTTCTGTTTATGAAACTCAGATAACAGAAATGGTATCATCTGATGCCACAAGCCTGTCACAACTAGATTCAAATTTTGCAGATAGGAAAGTTATGGAATACAAATTTTGAAGAAAGCATATTTGGGGAAAAGTAACAGTGTGAAAACTTCAGTATTTCTGTGGATTGTCTGAGATCAGGAAATTATGTCCACAGCAATAGGTACTTTATATGTTGAATTGTTATAATGGGTCTAAGAACACTGAGTGACAGAGGAAACAACAGGATTTTTTTCAGAGCCCTTCCATGATGCATGCACATGAATGCCTAGGGCATATGTGAAAATTTACTGAAGTGCAATCTGTCATAAGCACTGGGAGTATCCTATTTGGTCACTGTAGAGATTTGGAGTTGGTGCACACTCTTAACTTTTCCCTGAAGCACTCATCACAAAGCACCATGGTAAGACAAAACAGCAGGTAGAATCTGTATGACTAAAAGCGGAGGAAGACTTATGGCATAGCATGTACAAGTCTCTTTTGTGTCTCTTAGGGAGGGCTAGGATTTGATGAATAAAGGGGATCTAAACACTTCCTGTAATATTTTCATTAGATGAGTCTTATTTGGATTTCTTTCATTGACCAAGCATCTCAGAAGAAACTTTCCATGTGTTACTTAAAATGGATTCAAATAAGACAAAGATATAGGTCTAGTAACCTGGTAAGTAGAGGAAAAAAGTGACTGCTGGCTGAGGGCTAGAGAGTACTATACATCTGGATCCTACCTAATAAGAAGGGAGAGAGCTCTGTTGTGCACCAAGATAGAGGAAAGAAGGCAAATATATTCCCTCCTATTCTGCGAGAGAATCAGTCAGTGTCTTTCCATATCATCCTGGTCTGAGTGAGAACAGAACTAATTCTGTTCAGTGATTTTACTTTTCAGCTCAGTTCTTCTAACTGCACTGTCTGGAGTCAGCAGCCTGTTTTCACAGACAGTGTCTGCTGCTGGCAGTGATAACACCCCATGGTTAGAGTTACTACCAAGGATTGGTGTGCAGACCAAGGCTACTGCTGGATCTTGTGTATCACATTGGGGGATACAGGAAAGTAAAAGGCTGCACCTGCAGGGAGGAGCGGACAGGACAGGTGACCCTAAACTGACCAACAAGGTATTCTATCCCATATACATCATATTCAGTATTAAGCGGAGGTATCTGGGGGGAATCTATCTCTCTAGGGGCTCCTGGGTTCTTCTTCCCTCTTGGACCTCTTTGCTTGGCTTGGCTCAGGTCCTCTTTCGGTTCCTTCCTCGGAGCATGCAAGGAGGACTCTGTTCTGACTTCGATCCTGATCTGTGTGTGTTCCTGAATCCAGTACCAGAATCCAGCTCCTGAACACAGCTCCCATCTGCTTCTGCTGTGCCTGCTCCACAGCATCAGTGGTGGCAATGATGTAATTGCCATCAGGGAGGTTGGGTTCAATACTGGTTTTGTGTATATATATGTATATATTCCATTTTCATTATTATTATTTTAATTCTCATTAAAGCTGTTCTAATTTCCTTTTCTAATCGCTAAGTCTCTCTCCCTTATTCCTTTTCTCTTCCCCTTTGGGAGGGAGGGGAGTTAACAGAGAGCGTCTGTTATTGGTCTAAGGGGCTGCCCTAACCCTTAAACCATAACACACATGCTCTCTTTAACCTTTGCTGTTCATCCTTTGGTCGCTAAGCTTATTATAAAAGTTCAATTCCTTCTAGAAAATCACTGTCTTATGTGTTCTGTTTGTCTGGGCCTGTGTCATGTCAGGTCCTTTCACATTGGCTGGCCAGTGTGGAATCAAATCACAGCTTTCTAAAACTACTAGCTCAGACTCCCTGACTTGTATAGCTACAAGTAAATAACCATTCTTTGTAAAGCTGCTAGTCCAGTACCAGTGGCTGGGGAAAATGAAAACAAAATAACAATAAGTTCTGTGGTTGTGGAATGACATCACATTTGTTTTGTGTCATGCTGGGTATGTTGAGTGGCAGTTTGCTTCCTTTTGAGTGCCTTCTTTGGCAGTCATGATGTGCTGATGTGCTATTGGAAATGATTGTTCAAGAGATGTCTGTGGGCATGGTATTAATGAGTGATTCATGATTCAGCAAGACTCAGATATTTACAGAATTGGCCCTGGTGAAGGAGGACTTATGTTTAAGGAAAGGAGGAAAATAAGGAAAACACATGAAATTAAAAGAAAAGACATGAACATTTCCAGATGAAAGAAAATAAGCTGAGAAGAGAGAAAGTACTGAACAAAACACATAAGAAGAAAGGAGAATGGTGGGATAGCACTAAATACACCAAAAGCATAAGGACTGACATAGAAACAGTAGACCTTACTATCATTGCATTAGCCAGAAGTATCATACTCATCCTCTATAGTAATGATGTCAGTCAAATGCTGCTTCAAGTTGTTTGTGAGACATGCATCTTACTCAGGAAACTATATGCTGAATGTAGACCTTGACATAAACCAGCACAGATAATTATCAAAAGCATTATTTTAAGCTAAATTCATGTCAACAATATGATATTCTCTCATAGTAAATATGCACGCAGTTGTTAAACCTTAAAAAAAAAAAATCCAACAGTCCAAACCTTTCCAGTTTACCACAGCTCACCTTTAAATATTTATTTTTCTTTTTAGAAGATTGATAAGGAAAAGACACTATCTGATATTAGCTATGTGACACACATCTTGTTATTCACAGATTATGAATAATTGCCTGTCATCTGCTAGTTTACCTCAGTTATGGTCTGAACACCTACAGAGTTGATACATTGTCCTGTTGGCAGCCCGTGTGGCATGTAAGTGCCTCTTGTCAGTCTTGACTGAGGAGATCTGCATTCATCAGTCTGCAGCTCTTTAACCTGCTAATATCCATTCTTAACAGGACAATATTGTACTTGACATAAACGGGTGAAAATAGATGAAGTTCCTAAACTAAACCAGAGCAAATTCAGTAGGGCACCATGAGTTCACATTCTTTTCTTAGAGTGCTTTGATGCTACCACAGCATCTTTGAACTCTCCTCTGCAAAGGTGTAAACCAGAATCACAACTTCTCTGTCTTTTCTCTGTAACATAACCTATGAACCTAGGAATTAGAAATGGAAAAGACTTTCTGGATCATAGCATAGCTGAGGTGGGAAGTGGACCTCTAGCCATCTCTAGTTCAGGTCCCCTACTCAAAGCAGGGTCAAGAGCGGCTCACTCAAGGCCTTGAATCTCTATCCTTTCCTTGCACCTGCAAAGTCAATAGTCCCATCCTTTGAGCTTCACCCCTGCAAGGAACCTTTGTGGATGCATTATTACCCACCCATTACAGTGGAAGTTACTCCTATCAGTGGGTGACTGCAGGACTCATCTTTGAGACCACTTCTGGAAGAAGGTATGGCAGATAGCAAACTACCTCCTGACCTCCCTCTCTCTCTTTGCAGAAGGTCAGGAGGGATATTTGTTTACCTGTCGTTTTCATCAGGGGCATTTCAGATTGGAAATGCCTCCTACCTACTCATGGAATAGGAGGTAAGAGGTCTGTCTACCTCTGAATTTAATTTCCTCCATTGGTCTGCCTGTATCCCAGCCTGTTGATTTTTTGGGCAGGATGCATGGTTCATTTGTTTGCTCAGGCCCTTGCCTGAGGACATGGTGGTGAACATGTCCCATTCATCCTGGAGGGGACTGTGAGCCAAGTTGACTCAGATCAATAAGCTGTGTGTTTTATTTTCAGATGTCTAATGGTAGCCAGAACTGTCTGGACACATTTAATAAATAAAAAAATTAAAAGCCACTACATTTCATTTGGACTTAATTGGCACAGGAAGAACTCACAAGGGAACTATGTAAGGTTTTATGGGGGGTTATTTTGACAGAAGACATCATCTGTTAAAAGACATTAAAAAAAAAACCTCAACCAAACAAAAAAAACAAAAAAAAAACCCCAAAAAATCCAAAAACCAAACCAACAAACCATTGCCAGAACTTTGTTTCTCATTTTTGTTGCTCTTCTACATTACAAAACAGTAAATGATGAGATCCAGACATGAAGAAATGCAAGGATTCATTTGCTCTGAGTATAAATGTGTATTCCTTACTTGCTACTCTCATTTTTCCAAATCACAATATCTGCAGTTATTTCAGAACACACTTAGATTGGAAGAGTAGAGGAGATAAAGATATTTAGGATGCAGAGGGAAAGAAATAGGGAGAAAATATTTAAAAGTTTAAGAAAGATGAGTGAACAAGAAAATCTGTGGTGTTGGACAGGTATGCATGTTTTCCCATAGGCTTGTTTCTGTTTTCATATGCTCTGTACTTACATACAAATGTTCCCTAATCTCTTATGCCCTGTTTCTATTAAATTATGTCATATTAGTTATCAAAAATTGCTGCTAATTTGGGAAATTACATTGAGCATTTTCAGTACAGCGGACCTTTCAAGATGAGAGTCTTCCACTGAAACAAGGTGAGGACTCTATCACTGAGTGCTGAGAAAGATGATCCTGGAATAGACTGCAATTTGCTTTATGAATTATCTGTTTCTCTTGAATAAAAGATGCGATCCACGTAAAATTTATTTTATGTATTTATACTTATATCTTTACTTATAACATGTCTGACTTTTTCTTTTATTTCTCTGCCACGATCAAAATCTACTTTTTCTCAAGTACAAAAAGAAAAATTACATTTTCCCTGGCAGTTGCTGGGGTCCTTGAGATGATGCCTTTTCCATGGATTGCAGTGACACCTAGAGCTCATGTATTTAAAGCAAGAACAGCCTGTGCTTTTTTGACTTGTCAGGTTTTGAATATTTTCTCATTATTAGGCAATGTCCAATAACAGTGCTAAGATTGTTAATGTAGTAACACCACTGTATTTATAATGTTTTGTATCTGTGGAAGGGTGGGTAGTCCCTTTAATGTGAACATTTGTATGATCATCTCTGTTAAGGCAGTGCTGGCCTAAAGGGGGCCTGGGGCAAGAGCAGCTTTGCCACATAGACAGTATATACTGACATCTCATCTGAACATGAAAGTATAATCTGAATTCCCGTCTTAAGGAGGCTTCTTAAACAGCATTGACACAGTCTAGCCTTACAAATGGCTACATATAAAGCCCTGAAAGCAGGGCTTGCAATGTCCACTATTTTTCGAAGTCTGCCACACCTGAAGGATCATCCAACCTTTAATAAATAACATGAAATGAAGCATTTGGATTATCTCTAATTCAATTTATCATGTGAGTTTACAAAGTAGTAGCTGCAGTGGTATTCACTGTGTGCTTGATCGTAACTTTGCTACCACTGTATATGTCAGACACTGGTGAGAAGTGAGCCGGACACCACTAATCAGTCTCCTCTATCTTGCATCTCTGTAATGCACAAGCACTGCTGAGTTTGCAATCACAGCCCTCAGTGTAGTGAGCCCAATGTTTGCACTGCTCCAGCCCAGAGCATACATTTCTGCAGTTTCCCCTCTGCCTTTTTCTGCAGTCTCCACCATGCCACCACACAATGCTATGTAAGCCACTGGGAATCTACCCAGAGCGGGCAAAAAAACCAGCAATGTCTCTACTCTTGTGCCAAAGCTAAAAAAGAATTGGGAACCCCCTCACAGCTGACTGCCTTCGTTTATCAGGATTAACAGCTGGTTGGTGTTGTAAAGATGGGAAAGGCAAGAGAATTGTAGCTTGTACACAAAATCCTATAGCTACAGAAGTCTTATAGTAAGCGTCTTTTTCTGCTGGAGCTAGAAATTCACTCTGCAGGGCACTGTCTTTTCCCAATGTGACTGCAGGCATTTACCTCACCATGCTCTCCCTCTCTCTACCATAGAAACAAATCTCAGTGTAACATGGTACCTTGAGTGGTTAGGTGCCATTTCCTCTGATTCTGTTGGGTTTTTTGAATCACAAATACTTCCTTCCCACAAAACCTCCCCCTATAGAATTGTTGTAACTTGTAGTTTATTTAATTAGTGATTTTTGGTAATATAGTAGTATATAGAAATTGGGTAGCGTCTCTTTAAATAGATTGTGAACCTAGTAACTGCTCTTGCACTACCTGCCCAGACTTCACATGCTTGCCTGTTGCCAGGCATTTTTAATAAAACTCAGTTATGCTCACACTCCTAACACTGTGAGAAGGGCACACACTAACCCACATCCAAACCAGGGCTTGGCCCTTCAGGAGGATGTTTTTCCCCATATTCTTTGACCACTATCTTCAGAAAGTTGTTCTGGGTTTGTAACCACCTTCTCCTCTCAGCCATCTTGAGATGATGACATATGCAGGTGATGGGACTGAGAAGAAACTGGGGGCTGAGGCTTATCATGGCAATTCTGGAGTGTCAGAGGGGCCCTGGAGCCCATCCACCTCTGCCATGATCCTCCTGGCCTCAGCTGTGGGACCTTCTGCCCCCACTGCCCATTCAACCACCATGTATGTGCGGAGATGTATCTGGATTCAGCCAGAAACCCCCACTGCTCTGTTGCTCCGCTTTTCATCCTTGCAGCAAGGGTAAAATCAAACATGTCATGTGAAGCACACAGATAATCTATGCCTTTCACCTTCAACTGATAAACCACCTTGACACATCCATGATACTCCTTCCCATGCAAGAAGACCAACACATCTGTTCATACATGTTTACATTGCTTCAGGTGCCAAAAGCTTCAAAACATATTCAACAGCCTTTCTATAAATATGACACTTTAAAAATCTGTTTCTTTTTAACAGACTCAAATCTCAGGCTAGGATGTGGAAGTCAAGCTGCATTGGAAAGGGAGCTGGGACTCCCTTTCTTAAATGTTTGACAGGGCACTTGCTGCTTTTGTGTCAACCAGTGCTGCTCACTGTCTGGTTGTCTCCATGAATCTCCAGCGACAGTGAGGGCTGCATAGGCGCAATAAGGCGTAACTTCTAAATATGCAGCAGCACCAACTGCTTCACTAAACTATATTAAAATGGTGGTTCTGAGAAGCTTTGGACCTCATGGACAGGGTCCCTAAGCCATATCAGAGGGAAACTTTTCCTCAAGCCATTGTTGCTCCCTGAGGATTGCAGTGTCTGCCAGGTCCAGGGGAGACTCCCACACACATAGGCGATGTCTCCAACCTGGTCAGTCATCAGACCACAACCCAGAGACCTGCACTGAACATTATAGATGGAAGTGTTAACAGCCATATGATCTGAGAGAAACAGAAAGATCCTGCTCACTTTCTCTTTCCATCTTGCCCATGAAGAGAAGTGAATGTTTTTAAACTTGGTTCAGATAACCAAATGAAGCAAAAATGGTACTGAGCTAGGTAGCCATGACAAGCCTCACAGAAATAGCATGTCCATCACAAACAGGGAAGTGATCATCCCCCTATACTCTACACTGGTGAGGCCACACCAAGCCACACACTGGTGAACACACCTACTGTGTTCAGTTTTGGGCACCTCACTGCAAAAAAGGCATTTTGGTGCTGGAGCAGGTCCAGAGAAGAGCAACTAAGCTGATGAAGGGCCTGGAGAACAAGTCCTGTGAGGAGCAGCTTAGGCAATTGGGGCTTTTTATTCTGAAGAAATGAAGGGTGAGGGGAGACCTTATCACTCTGTACAACTACCTGAAAGGACACTGTAGAGAGGTGGTTGCCAGTGTCTTGTCCCAAGTATCAAGTGATAAGACAAGAGGAAATTACCTCAAATTGTGCCAGAGGAGGGTTAGATTGGACATGAAGAAGAATTTTTTTAACTGAAAGGGTTGTCAAACATTGGAACAGGCTGGCCAGGGAAGTTACTGAATCATCATCCCTGGCTGTGTTTAAAAGTCATGTAGATACGGTGCTTAGGGACATGGTTTAACAGTGGATGTTCAAAGTAGGATTATTGGATGGATTTAATGGTCTTGAAGGTGTTTTCACACTTAGATGATTCTATGATTCTATATAATCTTTTCCGGATATAATCTTTTCCAGAGAACCCCAGCTCCTTTCTGAAAGGGATTTCAGCTTTCATTCTCAACAACAGTGATGCTTCTAATTCCAGTGGTTGTAGAAAAAAGCTAAAAATATATTTTAAGTGTATCATACAGAATCAGAAACTAGAAGGCAAAAGAGAAATACTCTTTTAGAAGGAAGCACACAGCCTTTAAAACAATCTTCTCCTTTATAAAGCCTTAATAATGTATTGCTTGAATTTATGCCATGTGTTCTTGGAATTGGCAATTGCTATTTGGTACCTATGAGAAGGAGATCTGATAAGAAATTTGTTTCTTTTTTTCATTTTATTGCTATAAAAAAAATCCACTACTTTGTAACCATGAACTGTTGTTTGTCATCTCCTCCAAATTAGAAACAGTAGTTCCACAAAATGGTGTTATGGAAAATAAGAGATGGACAGGTTTACTGCTTGACTTGCTTGGGTTCTGCTTCCCTCCAGGGCATAAAATATTTTGTTTCCCACGGGCTAACTGCTTATCTTTTCTGTGCCAAACTCCTTAGCCATAAATCAAGGATAATAATGTATCCATGCTGTGAATTACATGTAACAATATTTAGAGAGCTCCATGAAATCTTTCTTGAGCACCACAGATGTTCGAATCTGTGTAAAATACATTGAACATTTTCATACATTTGGTGGCATTCTTTTAGACTGTCATGTTTTGTCTTCAAATGGCTTAAGCTGAGCTTTAGCAAGGACTTGTCACACAGAACATCTGGAGATGAAACAACATCCCTGATGTTCTTTTTCAGTTCCTGGCTGAATGGTCTGTACAAATGTCAGGCTCTATCTGTAGGATGACAGCAACCAACCACCAAGGTTAGAAGTCTGACTTGGAGGGAACTCATTTCATCCCTAGAAAACCCCTGGTTTAGGTACTTTGGTTTTATAAATCACTGCATTTTCTGTCATCTAATGCTACATCAGATAATCAAATAAGGCCACGATTTTTCCTTGTGTGTAGTCTCCAGTATGAAGATTGAAAAATCAGACCCATCATGGCTGATACTGTACATTTTCTATTGCTACAACAGAATCAGGCATTCTTGGTGTTAATAATAGCACAGAAGTGTCCTCTCCATGCTCTTGGCACAGGAAATTCTACCCACATGTTGCATTGCAATGCCGAAGACAATGGGAGAATATATCCAAAAGCCTCTCCAAGATTTTTTGTTTGCTGAATACCCAAAAGTGTAAGTAGCAATGCTGTCTGTTCACAGCTGTCTTGAAAACAAAACAAAACAAAATTTGAAAAAAAGGTATGTTAAATTATTGAGGTTAGTAGAAATAGTACAACCTGTGGTTGCTACACTTGACAGAACTTCAAAGGGAAAATATACTCCTTATTTCCTTTTCTCCTGGTAAGGCTATTTAAAGCCGCCTGGTTTTTTTATCAAAAATGTATCTAACAAGACTTTTCATAATCATGTGACACCTTTGCTATGGAATTACATTTATCATGCCAGTTTTTGTATTTTGCATTTCTAACATTTTGTATGGCTTACCCATGTGCTAAATAAAGAAAGAAGCATTTGTGCATTTTGGGAGGTACCATCTGGTTTGAGTTTAGTCAGGAGGAAGAGGACTGGTCTCCAGCACAACGGTACAGAAGGAGCCCAGAGCACCAGGTTAGGTGAGGTCTGTCCATGCAAAGCAACCCCACTGGTCCCATTAGCCTCACCCAAAATACAGCTCACACTTGGGCAAGGGACATGCAGGACTCTGTATCCCCACTCCTACTAGCCTGGCTCTGAAAAGCAGTTAATTTTTGCCCTCTGGTGTCCATTTTGAAGCATTACAGGAAACGGTTGAAACACAGGCATCTCTCTTAAAAGCAAGGCAACTATGCATAGAATCATAGAATCACAGAAATGTCTGGGTTGGAAGGGACCTCTAGAGGTCATATAGTCCAAACCCCCTGCTGAGAGCAGGGACATCTGAGCAGATTGCTCAGAGTCCCGTCAATCCCCACCTTGAATGTCTCCAGGGATGAGGCCTCAACCACCTCCCTGGGCAACCTGTTCCAGTGTTCTACCACCCTCATGG
>JANIJG010013055.1:0-10063 GCA_024611175.1 Megaceryle torquata | reverse complement strand
AAAGAAAGACACAATGCTCTTGCAATTTACCATTGGAATGGAAGGTCAAGTCACCAAGGATCTCTTCTTGCTTGGCTATATCTACCACAAAGTCTTCAAAAGTAGTTTCAGCTGCTGGCCTGAAGGTCTTCAGAGATTCAGTAGCTTTTTGGATTCTGAAAGCACAGAAACAGAGGGGTGACAGAGGAGAGAAAAGGGAATTCATGTGTGCATTCCTTAAAGTAAAAATGCTAGGTTTTGCTTTTAAAAAAGTCCCGGTTTTGTGTACTTACTGCTGCCTCCTAGAAATTCCTATCTCTCTAGACCATCTAGATAAGGAACAGGTAATCATTCTGTTGACAGAGCACTTTTAAAACTCTGGGGGATTATGTTCAAAGAACATAGTAGGTGTGAAGCACTAATGGAGAACAGCTATTAAGCTCAAACAGTTTAAAGCCAGAAGAGACCTGTTAGATAAATTTGCAAATACCCAATACAATCTCTGAGCAAAGGAATGTGTCAGTGAGCTGAATGGGCTGCTCTTCCACTGCAGTCCTACTGAACAAGGCCAGGCGTTGTTGCAGGACTAAGTCCCTCCTGTGTGTTGTTACTTAACACAATCTGTAATGTAGGAATGTACTGAACGGTACTGGGACCACCTCCTGAGCCTCTGCAATATGAGGTACTGCATTCAGTGATTTGCTGACAGATGTCAAAAGAATACAACTGACCAGACATCCTGGAAAAGTACCTGTACCTCAAACAGAAGATAATTAAGATACCTGACATGAAGTTGTTTTGCGCTTTGAACAAAGCAAGATGGATCAGTTTCTTTAAGCACTTCTTGAGCATATCCTACAAGGCCATTATTTTCCAGGAACCCTTGATATTCCTCCATTTGCATTTGCAACTTTTCCAGCCTTAAATTCTTAGAAGCTTCAATTGCTCTCAAGGCTGCAAATTTCTTCTCTTCCAGGACACAAGATAATTTCTCAAAACTCTTAGATGCTTCTTCTTTAGCTCTTTCACTATTGCACTAGGAGGGAACGAAAGACATTTTAGACACATTCCACAGCACTCTGGCTTTGTACAGAAACATACTTTTGGTTGTCCAAGATATAATAGCAATCTAGTCATCCATTTGACAGACAAGACTAGTAAGTTTTATTGTGCCTTTCAGCACTGTAAATATGATCAGCACTGCACTCAAGCTAGTAAGCATTTATTATCTTAACACAGAGAATTAAATGAATGTATTACTTTGATTTTATCTTGAAATGCACAGCCTTTGTCTAAACATCTAATGGAAAAACACTGTACAAGCAGGTCAGTCTCTGACGTCTTCATGCCCAAGAGATAGGTGCTCTTCCACCTTCCCCAATCACCCTAAACTGGGGGTCCAGCCCAGTTTCTCACCTATACTCTCAGAACTGTAGTGCCACCTCTGACTAGTGCCCTGGAAAAAAGGAACTGCTAAGCACAGAGACCATCTGTATCAAAATACACAGAGGGTCAGGAACTCCTGCAATTTCTGCCATCTTGTTTTTCAGCTTGTATGTGAGCTCCCAGGAGTCTTCTAAAGGGAGATTTTGTCCTTAATTCTGATTTCACTGCAACATCCTCAAGATAAACAGACAGTGTAAATTCTGCAGCACTATTAATAGACAGGAACTGTAAGTCTAAGTCACCTCTTTTTGGTTAAGATATCAAAAAAAGCTTTATTTCAATTAAATTTACAGCAGTGCCCAAAACCTGACTTCCTGTCTATTGCCCAAATTTATCATGGTCACAATTAGGTCTTACCATGAGTGATTCAGGACTAACACAAAATATTCAGATATCGTTATACTGCCTAACTGAAAATTAAAAAAAAAAAAATTTAAAAAAAAAATTCCAAACCAAACACAAAACAATAGGATTTGAAACACTTCACTGAAAACACTTCGGGTCCCTGCTCTGTCTCTCTGAGGGCTATACCCAGACAACCCATAAGCCACTCTTACCTCTGTTTCTTTCAGTAGCAGATCCAGCTGTGTGATGTGAGCTTTCACCTGACTCTCCTTACTGATCAGGAACTCAATATCTTTTGAAAGCTTCTCCTGTTAAAATAAAACAGGAAGCTGCAGAATAATGGTATCCCATACAAAGTGACAACCAGTCCACTCAGGTCATTCAGATAGTGCTTGGCTTATCTAGTTACAAGAACAACAACCTGCCACCAGTTACAAGCAGTAACCTTGTGAAGAACTTCTTGGTGACCTGTGATGACCACACAGGGACATCAGGCCACAGCTGTGAGCAGGACTGGGGCCACTGACTTTGAGGACAAGAAGTAACAGCCTCAGCTGGCTCATTCTTCCCCAGCCAAAGGAGTCACCCCCTCTTAGGGCAGGAACAGGAAACTTCTGGACATTTCTAAAACTTACCAAAAAGCCTTTTTAGTTAACTCATTTTCAATAAGATTTGCTAGAAAAATGAGTGATTTAAACCACAAACTTATGAATGTCTCTGCACTTTCTTAGTTGCAGATGTTAACAGCTGTACAGGAAAAGCCTTGCGAACAGGTGAGGAGGCCAAAGAGCACAGAGCAGGCTGGGCTGGTCTATCTCCCCCCCCTCCCCCCCGCTTTTTTGCCCCGTGAACAAGAGAGGAAGAAAAGGAAAAGAAGGAAGTAGTAGCAATCATTCTTTAATAAGAAAAGAACATCTGCAAGTCTCCCCTGTTGTACTGTGCTTAGGGAATTAACAGCTATGCAATTTCAGAAATATACAGGGTCCAAACTGGTATTTCAGATGCAAATTTGATTGCTTCTTAAATATCAGCTAACCCAAGCTGCGGGGATACTTGTCTTAAAAAAGCTAGAATGTAAAGTATTAACTGCTTAAACCTTCTGCTGTACAGCTGACTAAAATAAGGTGGAAGCATTTTTAAGGAGTTATGTCTCAAGCCTCATATAAAATATAGCTTAGTTTCTCAGAAATGCACTATGCCATACTAATATATACAATTAAGAGATGTTGCACAACAGCGTGCCTCATGACTAGCTCAGTGTCCACTAAATGCATGCACTGGCTTCCTGCCAGAGGGAGTTTGCCCTTACACCAGCAGCTCAGTACTCTTCCCCTTCTTAATGCCAAGTCTAACAATATTTACTTTTACCTTAAGGGTTTTGTAGGCAGTGCTCATTTTTGTTACTCTATGGTTTGCATGACATCCACCCAGTTTACAAAGGTGACAAACAGGCCTTCTGCAGATTTCACAGTACATGTTTACCCTCTCCGTTTCATGTTCTGGACACATTAAAATCTAGGGGGGGAAGAAAAAAAAAAAAATAGAGAGCAGAGAGAATGCAAGTGTATTCCCAAAAGATGAGCTGCTCAACAAACCATCAAAACATTTAATCATCCTGCAGCAGTGTCTGATTTCATCAATGGAATTTTTATATTCACTTTATATTCCACCTTTAATATTCGTCCATGTTAGTGAAAGTCAGCAGATGAGGTCTGCAGTAAGTAAACCTGTAGCAATGTCTGCGTAAAAAATACATAGCCTCCATATTGCAATCCCTGAGGTTTATAGGCATGTTGCAAGCTCCTGTTCAGAGCTGTAAATGCCATATACAACAGACCCACCCTTTCAAATTTAATCATGTACACACCAGCATCTCTTGAAACAGTCATGAACTGTTTCTTAAAGCAAGAGTTGTCTGTAATGATTTAAGTCTAAGCTATGCTCTGATCAGCCACATAGACACTGCTCTTGAAGCAACAAACAAAATTGCGGCCACCACCATGAGTCAGTCATTTTAAAGACAAAAGGCTTCAATTTTTTCTGACTCCAATGATAAATTGTTCATGCTGAGTACTAAATACAGTATCGGCTCAAACAGCATTGCAAAAAAGCTGGTGTTCACTAAAAATCATCTTTCAAAAACTGAACATGGTGAAATAACCTCTCAAGGAGGAAAACAAAGTGCTGCTCAACTCCAAGCTCAAGCAACAGATAAAAGCATCTAGAAGGGGGAGTGTGGGAGAGAGTGTTAAAAAATTCTTTGCCTCATTCCAGAGCTGAAAGACAACATTTGGGACTGTCTACTCCATGTTATCAAAGATTTTTTGGAAAACCATTTCAGTTTCATGTCAAGGAGAAGACGATAGCAGCAGTGCCAATAGTTAAGCTTTAAAAGTACAATCTTTTAACAGACACACACACAGACAAAAAAACCCAAACCTACCAAACAAAAAAAAAAAAAAAAAAGGAAAACCAACCCCAAAACAAACAAACAAAAAAACCCCAAACACACAAAAGACAGAAAAGGGCACAAAAATAGACACACTAAGCTAAATTTGCAGACCACCTCTGAAACCAAGTCTGAAGCCCCAACTGTTATCTTAGGCTATAGGTACCAAAAATACTAGTCTCTCTAATGCCTTGGTACACAAGACTGAATTAAGCAGAATATGTGATAAACTATCCCACTGACCTAGAATGAAAAATAAAAAAAAAAAAAAAAACCAAACCAAAAACAAACCAAAAAACCCACCAAACAACACACACACCACAACTTTCAGGGAAAACATCTATGCAGGCAAACATCTCCAAAAACTGCAGTCATGCTGTTAGACTCTGGAAGTAATTTTTCCACAGCAGTGCATAGTCACACCTAACAGAAACCACGTATTTTTACTCATCTCCTCATACAAGCAAGAATTACAGCCTACAAACTAGAGACAGAAGTCAGCAGATTACCTTGTCTAGTTCTCTGAAAATTCAAGGACTATGTGCTTCTGCCATCCCCTCCACACATGTTACAAAGTGCTCATCACTGTTTGCAAATTAAAGCATGACTAGAAACACTGTTTAGGAGACCAGCAAATACTCCATGCATTCAGTTCAGGTCTTAACAATGCAGTGTAATGAAAAACGCACTTTTCTTTCTTTATACTAAGCTCAAACAGACCTCAAAAAAAGTCTTTATAAGGGCACAAAAAAGAGAAGTTTACTGTTTCTGAAAAGTTTTTCAACTATAGATACATCTATTTTGTAGATTTAACAACACTATGTTTTTCAATTTTTTTTTTCCCCTTTATTTAAACAGCACAGATGTCCTCACATATAATTTAGAAAAAAAGATAAATCCCACACATACATAGAGGTCAGGATAATCTAAACCATTTGTCCCCCTTTTGCTCTGCTTCTATAGAATCCAACTACTGACCCAAATTCAGTCTGCATGTGGTGTAACAACAAACAGTCCTTTTAGAGTAGACAAGGATCACAAAATGCCTTTGGTATTTTTAAGTAGCAACACTGCAGCAGTGAGGGTTTAGGTACCACAGAAGCAAAGCTTTTGATGTAAAGAGATGTACAGCCCTCTAAGACCTTGGAATACAGCACGCAAACTTTCACATTACTTGTTTATCCAATAAAGGGACATTTCACAGATTGCTGTGCTAGTACATTTTAAAGCACATCAAGAACATGCCTGTTCTTAATTGGAATGAAAGTGTTAGACTCAAGACATCTGTATGTTCACTATCTGCCAGTTTGCTAACTTTTGAGGCTCAAGTTTATCCAGTCTCAAGAAAGTGCACCATCATTCAAGAGCTTCTTACCCATTGCACATTAATCAAATTAATCAGGACTCCTTCAATATTAGTTAGCATTTCCAATACCTGTGGGACCTCCAGTGACATCATCAGCTACAGGCACACTGCAAGTGCTAAGACATTAAGACCTATTGCAGTCCCTTCTTACAGTGGAGGGAAGCTGTGACAATTCCTCCCATCATGTAACTTAAATTCCGTAAGGTGCTGCCGTGTTCTTCACCATGCTTAGCAGAAGAAACTAAAATAATAGTACTTTGCAATCACTCTTGGAATGCAGCATCAGTGTGTAAAGTCGAAAACTTGCCATTAGATCTTTCTCTTCTTCTATAGCTAAAAAGATAACAGGGTTTAATAACAGGAAACTGAGCTCCACATTTTGCTATAGCTGGATGCAGGGAAGGAGGAGAGAAAGGAGATGCTTTGTGATGGATGAAGTTCAGGCACAAAACATGTAAAAGGAACCTGCCTTAAGGGGGTAAGGAGAGGCCAGCTATGTTGTGTTGTTTAAGTTTATCCCACACAGGCATTCTCCCTAACACAGCTTTTAAAGAAAAGCACTGCCATTCTCGATATTCAAGATCATTAAGTCTTCCACTAAAACAAAACAAAACCAAACCAAACCAAACCCAAAAAAACAATGAAAACAACAAACAAACAAAAACCACAAGCACAAAAACCCACAACCAAATCACAAATAACACAATCTATTCCCCAAAGTTAAAAACCTCTTATTTTTATGGTCCTCTTCAAATACGTTCTCACTGTCCTCTTCAACACCAACCACTTCAGCACCAACATGAATAAAAGCTTAATAGTACACTCTAAGTAACTGCAATAGTCAATAAAGCAACAATGGTCCTAAAAAGCAACTCAAGGGGCATAGGTAAGTCTGAAGCTATATGCAAATGCTGGAACCCAAATTCTGTAAGATATCATATCCTTACCTTGGGTCTGAAGTTGGTGGTTGGCCCTACATATTCATGCTGGGCTTTCACAGTTCCCCAGGGATGGTGTACTTTGAAACATTCATTGCAATAGCTTGCACTGCAGTCCAAGCAGCTCTTTGTGGACTCCTGAGATGGAGGTTTGCAGAAATCACACATAATAGCAATGGCTGCCCTGGCTGCTTGTCTGTATCTTTCCACAATGGTTTCCAATGTAAAGTTGCGAAATAAGCCATTGATGCCACGTTCTCCGAGATCAATATCCCGTTGGCAACCCGGACAAGGAAACAGACTTGATCTAGGAGTAAGCGAATTGCGTTTTCTTCCTGTGTAGGTACCAAATCCTGATTTAGGAGAAGCATAAACAGAAGAAGTTTAGATTTGAAAGGGAGAAGTACAGGAATTTATGAACCAATTCCAAACTATAGTAGCACATCATCTAAATGAGTACAATACCATTTCATACACAGTCTGCCAAGCTAAAGAGGACACATTTGCCATGACAAGGTAATGTTTTGAAAATTACTACTGTAAAACTTAATTCTATGTTAATATAATTTTAGCTGTTCCAATCCCATCTTCTTCATCAGTTTTGGATGCACTCAAGCTGCAGCCTTTTGAAACACTAAATAGAATACCTTCTGGTAACCAGTTTGTTTTAGGCTAATTTGCTGCCCATACAGACAGCAAGAGCTTCTTAACATATTGAAGTGAAAGGTGATTGGCTAAATATAGCCAACTTTGAGCTCCCTGATGTTTGCTTTGTCTGAGTCAAACTTAACTGGCTCATCCCAAGAGGCACCATAAAAAATAAAGAGGAAAACAAGAGAACTGGATATTACCAGTATGAAATCTCAGCCAAATAAATTAGTCAGAACATGCAGAGGCGGACTTGGCCCTTGCTGAATGTCCTTGATAAAAGAGGGATACCAAGTAAGCCCTATACACCAAAGGGGATGCTGAGGTGGTTATGTCCGAGAGCTTCTTCTACCCTGAACTGGGGACCCACAGACCACCATGGTTACACAGGGTACACCTATCTCTCTTCATTGCAAAAGTGGACATCAGAAAAGCTGCACTCCTACCAAACAGCTATGCACAAATTTCACCTCCTCTACAAAATAAAGCGATCAAAGGCTCAAGTACAACTGCAAGCCTAAGGAGCCTTTGGAGCTCCTTTGGAGCTCAAGGGGATGGCTCACAGGGCAATGTTCTTGAAGCTATCAAACAGGGAGTGCACCTCCATGGCACAACTACCTAAAGATTCCTAAAGATTCCTTTATGTATTTCTGGAGCAGGCTAAGCCAGTGTTTAGGCTTAACATGTATCCTCTCAGCTTCCCTGTACAAAATAAAAAAACCCAACATGATCTGTAACTGGAGTGTGGTTTTTACATCATTTTGAGATAGATGCATGTTGGTGTAACTAACAAATTTGTGAAAGGTGGTGTGACTTAAAGTAGACTTCTTAGCAATATAATTGGTTCCTCTTCAGAGAGAGGAATTTATTTTGATCTGGTTTTAGTCAGCATCTTCCCATCATAAATGCTTCATTTCTTTTTGAAGCATTCTTTGATGCTATCTGAAAGACATTTCTTTGCCTTGTGCTGCTGCACTACTGCTTCATCCAACAATCCAAAAACCTCACTTCCTACCATGCCCTTTCCTACAAAAAACAAAACAAACCAAACCAACCAACCAACCAAACAAAAACCCCCAAAACCACACACACACCAAAAAACCCCCACAAAAACACCAAAAAACCAAACCCACAACATTCCTCTAAGGAATAAGTTCCTTTTGAAATCTTTGAAATATGCCCCATGGTGATTACACACAACCATCATCTAAACAGTGACAACCAGAGCATGACTAAGTGTGTACAAGCCAGCAATATCAAACTCAAACTTTCTATAGGTTCTGAGCATATTATTTTGCAAGTACTATTTGAAGTAAATTATTTACCCAAACTGCACATCCTGTAGTAACTTGGCATACCCAGCAACATACACATGCAATGCACAGCAACAGCAGTGAAACACAAATGGTATTTCCAGTGTAAGCTCCAAGCTAGCATTGCACAGAACACAGAGAGATCTTCTACATGAAGTTCTACAATGGCCCAAATAAAAAGGTGATTTTGCATGCAGTGCCATGCAGTCAACAGCTACAGAAAGGGATCTAGAGTACTTAGATTTGCTAAAACTGAACAAAATTATAGTGTTGTACATACAGGGATTGCCTACAAGCAGTATGCTGTAGTAGACAGCAAGCAATGACAAAGCAAGATAACAAGAAAAAGAAATATCATGGTGCAGTGGTCAAGTTTAAAAATATGTTCTGAAATTTGTATCCTGTAGCATGCTTTTGAAGTTTGGCCCAACCAGCTCATACATGGAAGAAGTGTTTGTTTAATTCAAAGGCAAGTTCAGCTGCATCCCCGTTGGAAGCCTTTCATTCTGCCCATGGCAGACCAAAACAAGACCGTCATCATGAACCAGGCTTTGTGAAGACTGGTGACAATCTGTTACAGAAAATGATCTGGTACCAAGGAAGTCCTGCAGACTTTCAGATGTCTCATTCCTTTTCAGTGACAGCACTTTAAGAGCCCAGGGTTGTTTCTTTCTCCTGTTTTAATCCCTGGAAGTTTACTTGCTAAACTGATTGGCATACTCTGACACTTCAATACATAAAGTATGGAAACATTCTCTGTTTGCCTCACAAGTGCTAAAATATTAACATGCTGTAAGAATTAGCCTGCTTTCTGCTTATAGAATTTATACACTTGTATTTTAAAAGGAAAGTACTGATGAAGTGATAAAGTATTTTAAGCACTATCTTTCCTGTCTGTCTTGTGTCCAGTCTGCTAAAACTAGATTCCACATATATATATATAATTGAATCAAATATAAAAATGAATCAAACAAACAAACAAACAAACTACAAAACAAACAAACAAGCAAAAACCAGAACAGCACAAAACATGGATTTTGCAGTCTTATTAGATGTCTGCCTCAGAGAAACTGAGGTACTCCCCTCATTCTCTTATACACTTTGCTAATCCAGTTTGCAACAAACAAGTATGCATTTCATGAAATATTACAAATCATCATAAGGAATTTCCCACTGTGATTTGCAAACAGACTGCTCCACTTATAATTAATAGTTCAATCAGTAACTAAAATATTACTATTACTACAACATATGTTTGTGCTGACTCCAAAGTCACAAATATTAGAACACAGATTGCAAGGATTTTAGTCAAAGAACAATCTCAAGTATGTCTTTTAAAGACAATTTTTTTTAAGTATCTTCTTCCCCAGGAGAGATACCAACACTTAAAATGTTGAAAAGCCCAACCTGCAGCTGATGGTTTGCAAAGGGATAAGACATCTTAAAGATAAAATTGTATTTTCCAAGTAAACAGTATCACCAGAATTCTATGGTTATGGAAAACATGGAAGTTAAATGAGATATTAAAAAAATAAATATTATAAAAGTCAACTAGAACTCAAAAAGGATTTTGGGGTAA
>JANIJG010013052.1:0-25282 GCA_024611175.1 Megaceryle torquata | reverse complement strand
GCCCCCCCCCCCCCCCCCCCCCCACTGTCAAGTACAAATAATGTCAAATATCTTTTGATCCAGGAACCTCTGTCACTCAAAGTTGTAGTCGTGGTCTCTGTGCACATTAGGCAATGTCCGAAACACAAAGATTGAAGAGGGCTGGGTGCTAAACAAGAATAAGTGCTGTCTCTAAGTGCTTGCTCTTTAAGATTGGACATGAGGAACAGCTTCTTCCCCAGAAAGGTTGTCAAGGGCTGGCCCGGGCTGCCCAGGGCAGTGGTGGAGTCCCCAGCCCTGAGGGGGTTTTAAAGCTGTGGAGATGTGGTGCTGAGGGTCATGGTTTAGTGGTGACCTGGCAGTGCTGGGGCAACAATTGGACTTGATGGTCTTAAAGGTCTTTTCCAACCAAAATGATTCTGTGATTCTAATAAGAACTGGATTTTTTCTGTTTAGGTAAAAGGCAACAGATTCAGAAAGGCTAGAAAAGACACCTGGAAACCAACCTTTGTGCACAGGGAAGAGACTGTCCCATCTCCTACCACTGTCCCTGTCCAGAGACAAAACCCTTCCTTTCTTCCGTGAAACTCCTGCACTGTGACAGGGAAAATTTCTCAGCATGGAACCCAGGTTTACCACACCCTTCTAACATGTGAGCAAATGAAATAATATTCATTTCCATTCCTTTTTTCCCCTCTCCCCCCAGACCAGGAGGCGAATAGAGTTTTATTAAATCCTGTTTCTCATACAAGGGATACATTTCCAAAAAGTAATGCAAGCCGTAGGGGGAGAGGAAAAAGGGTGATGAGCATAAATGATGAAGAGTTGCACAGCAGGAAGGAACAGTCAGAAATCATTTGAAGATATCTCTGCAGTTTATTTTTGCTAAAGATGCAGAATTTCTCAACAGAACTCTCCGAGTTTGGACGCCAGCTAGATTCCAGTGAAAACCCTTCCAGCCTTCTCTCCTCTCTGAGATTAGTTTTGTTTGTTGATAGATTTTACCAGTCCTTGGGAGAGTGCTGCAGTTATTATCCTCAGCAAGGAATACTGCTTTGGCACCAAACAAATCCTGCTTTACTCCTGCTTTCTTCCACCAACGGCTGCCTGAGTGACCTGTCTCTGTGTCCGAGGTATGAACAGAAGGAAGGTGGTATTTGTACAGAAAACAAAGGTTAGAATTTGAAGAAAAACAGGCTCCAGAAATGGTTCACTGCCTTGAGGCAACCCCCTTTGAAGTCATTTTGAGTTTACTAATTTCAGTAAGCTTGTTATTGCTCTTACAGTGTCATGGACAATGACATCAGGCTCCCACTATGTTAGATATTATGCAAATGCAAGAAAGGTAACAAGAAACAAGAAAAAAAAATAGGCTTTTTTTTCCCTCTATTTTTTTTTTCTGCTTTCCGTAATGAAATGCTGTCTTTCTGATGCTTTTAAAATTGCTTATGGATTCATAGAAGCATATATCCAAAAGCTTGACTCTCCTTGCTTGTCTTTAACTGTGTAGGAATGATTCATAGAGCAGATGACCAGCTGGCCCTCAGTCTGTCCATGAACTGACTTCCAGGTCAGTTCTGAAACAGGCTCATTCATTTCACCTCACATTGTATCCAAATCCATCTCTTTCCTTTTCAAACTTCACCTAGGTTGGTTGGGGTTTTTTTCCTTGTTTCTACATGTTTACTTGCTTACATCAGACCCAGTTTATATGAAGGACGCTGTGCAAAAAAAAAAAAAAGAGAGAGCTTGGCAAATGTCACCCTTAAGTTGTATTGATCTCTGTCGTTTTCATGCTTTGGAGGGAGGAGCTGTTGTTGTCTTCCTGAAGCTCCATTGTCGTTTAGGGATTCGTTTTTGATTTTTGGCAGAGATTTTAAATTTTCTTTTGTCATATGAACAAGAAAGGCTACTAGTTCTGTACGAGTGCTGTGCTTCAACACCTCTCACTGTCTCCCTTTTATAGCCAGGCTTGTCCTCCCCATCCAGTCTGAATCAGTGCAGGACTGTGGGATCCCAAGGAGTTATGGCGTACAGTGTTTCTCCCTGTTCCTACATTATCTGTGTAAATTCTGAGATGATTTGCTCCATAAACAACAGCGAGCTGCCTGATGCTCTCAGCCCCCCACTTCCCCTAGATGGCAAAACAGAGGCAGTTGTTACAGCTGATCTAATCCTGAATGGCTACCAGAAGAAACAACATACTATTTTAGAATCATACTATACTGTTTAGGTACTATATCTAGATCCACAGTAAAGAGCAGTGGACCAGGTCTCTTTGGGTTGCCTAGAGTGCCTCAATTTTAAGAGAGAGAGGAGTTTCATTCATCCACTGCAGCTTTCTGAATCCAAAATGATATTTGCATTTCTGTAACTGAACAGAGTCTCCAGCCATGTGAACAGCAATGGGATGGTTTATTTCAAGTAGTAGAACAAAAATAAACATATTTTTTCCCCGTACAAGCTTTGTTACTGTAAGAGTTTTTGGGTTTTGTTTTGGTTTGGTTTTTTTCATAGTACAGGAACATGGAAAAATAGAAAAATCTGATGGGTACTGATCTGATTCCAACCAAGCACGCTGACCGAGGCGTTATTTATCCGTACCTATTACCTGCATTAATTATCTCTCACCTGGAAAAAATAGTGTCCATTTTTAAAATAATCCAAAGGGCAGAAAAAAGGAAAATGAAAGACCCTAGAATATGCTTGTTTCATATTTTTGTTTGCAGATTTTCATGCACTGACACTGTTCTACTCATTATTCAATTCCAGAACCTAACTAATCTCTTCTCATCACTGCTTTTGGCTATACTGGAGAGATCTGTGGATATTAATCTTTTCCCCTCTCCTACCAGAGTCTGGCAGGGCTTTGGTTTTCTCCTGATGGAAGGTGGTTCTTAGGTGCTTTTTTTTTCTAATTCAAAGCATGCTCGCTCCTTTTATGCTCCATCAGTACTAAAGAGTTACCTCACAGCGAGCGTTGGATCCACATGCAACTCATGTATCCCTCCTGACATAAACCACACAGGCACTTTGCCAAGAGTAAATCCCATGAGAAGGGCATTAAATCAAGCACGATGTTCTGTTTTCCCTGTGGATACCTCAAGCTCCAGCTATTGTTTCCAGAGAGGCTGCTTTACCCAGCCACGATTCAGTGAGGAGAATAATTTGTATGTGTGTAATTTTAACTTCATGTCCCAGGCCTGGCATAAGAATTTTTCCTCTCCCAGAAAAAAAAAAAAAAAAAAAAAAAAGTACAAAAATTGAGCATTTCTGTGAAGTGAGAAAAATAGGCTGAATACATCTCTGCAGCATTCTCATCAAGCAAAATGGAGTTTACTGTGTTCATGACTTGCTTGGAAAGGCAAAAGGTTGTCTTCCACCACGTGATTGCACATTTCAGAAGCATGCAAGAGATTAATTTAGGGGAAGGAAGGATGAGGAATTAAACAAATTCTGTCCTCCTCTGCTTCACTAATCTGTTTTGGGTAAGAATAAAAAGAATGAGCTGAAGTAAATTTGGGCTAGATGTTATATCAACACCTGCAACAAAGGAGAATGGCTGAGGATTTAATATGTGCAATTACTGAGCATCTTTTTTTCTTGTATTTTTGTTACAATGGAGGCTAACATCTTACAGAGGTAGTTTTGAGACCAGGTTGGAAGGAAGCCAGAAAAAATTCTCTTTAAAATCCAGGCAATTTTTGCTAGGCATTTGGATACGGTACCAGCAATCAGTTATGTGGGCAAAACCACTATGGTTTTAGTTGAGGCCAATCTTGGTGTTTCTCTGGTGATACAGCTCTGCGGGTTCAAAGGTCTATCACCCTTACAATGCTGGAGAGGGGAGTGTCACACCCTTTTACAGGACACTGGCCCTAAAAGTACTTTCTCAGCCTCAGGAGAGGTTCATGAAGGTCCAAGGCAAACTCACCCTTGGCTTTCCCAATCACTAGCCATTTAAGGAGCCACGCTGAGGCTGATAGAGAGAGGTCATCATTCTGCTCCTTCTGTGATTACAGATAGCTGTAAAATGTCACAAAGTGGGCACCCTGTCTCCAGCTGCTTTTACAGATTTTGAACATAGTGCCCAGCTGGCCATTTTATTTGTGCAGTGGTGGGTTCTGGTAGAGCTGCTGGGATAGAAGATGAGTTACTGTGGTTACTCGGAGTGGAAAGGAAAATAGATCATTTGTCTAGGATTACTTTTGAGGCTTTCACTCAGTGTGCCTGTGATAAGAATGTGTATCTCGGTGCAATGGAATTACAGCTTTGATAATATCCCTTTCTTAAATATGATGGAAAGTCTTGCTGGACTCCAAAGAGCAATGAAATAAATCTGCCTCAGTTATTATTACTTCAGGAGCTGTCATAATTGACCTGCTTCCTTGTGACTGTAAAACTCATTGAAATATGTCACTGGAAATGGCCTTTTCTCTCTCCTTTCAGCTCTGTCTAGAACTGAAGCTTGGAAAAAAATATCTGTCTACTGTCATGGATCCATATGGAGGTGGCTTGATGTCTCTGTTCTAAGCTTTGGAAAGACTGTTATTCATTGAGGCTGAATGGAAGGCAAGAGATGGAAATTTTGGCTGTATTCATTTTTTCAGACAGACAAGCGAGAAATTACCAACACATCTGGACCTGGCTTTGACCTGGTAACAAGAGTTTTTTGGCTTGAAAGGGCTTTTTTTTTTTTCTTTCACCTTTATGGGCTCCATCCTGATGATGATCCAGCCTTTGCGTGAAACTGCAAAATAGCAGATGTAGGAGGCAGGATTCCAAGCCCTGACCTCGGTGAGTGGGGCTAATACTTTTAATGACAGCAGGATGAAATCAGACAAACTCAAAAGTTGGGATATAATGTGCTCTAGGTGTGCCTCTGGCTTTGTTTGTCTGCAGAAGACACCTTCCTCTTGGTCAGTCTCAAAAGCTCTGTTCAGACCATCTAGAAAGAAAAGTATCAAAACTACAGTCTGGAGATGACTCCTACTCCTCAATTGCAAATGCAGATCATACCCAGACATGTTACTCAATTTGCTGTGACTTTCTGACATTCCTTCTCTGTTACCACCATGGTAGCAGTGCAAGTGATAGGTCCTGTAAGACGAAGGCTGATTTGGCAGTTTCATCTTCGTTGAAATCTCTGTGAGTTTTGAAGACCTGGATCAGGTTTATAGGAGGGTATAGTTTTACCAGCAGGAGGAAGGAGGCCCCAGTGTGCAGATACTGTGTTAATGGAGTGTTGACAAAGCAGCCTGTGCTCCAAGACTGAGGGCAGGTCTGGCTCACATGATTCAGGGCTTTGAGTCTGTAGCTGAAGGCCAGCCACTTAAATGCCAAACCCATTTACTTCTTTGAAGAACTCAAGATGCCTCTGAGGGGAGATGGAGAGGAACAGAGAAACTTTTTCACTGACGCACCAGGATAAACAAGGAGCTTCTGTGTCCAGGGTTAGTGAGAACAGGAATGGAGTGATCAGAGTAGATGCTTGTGCACATGTCTACATACAGAAAACAAAGGAATCTTGCTTCTCCTTTCTATGCTTTGCTGTCCTTCCCATTCCTATTACCTGAATGCAAGAGAACATCTAACAATAGGGGGAACCTTCCTTGAAACTTCTGAATATCGATGGGAAGCCCCTTTTTCTTTTTAGGCTTCTCTAGTCAGTGTTTTTTCACATGAAGGGGAACTTTGTAGTTCTGCTTTCAGAAGTGCACTGTACCATCCTGTCAGAAAGCTGCTTCTCCAGTGGATGTCTGCTAATGTCAAATCATCCTGACCTGCCACAAGCAGAGAGTGACTGTTCTCTCTTAGGGAGACAGAACCCAATTCATCTTCACATCCCAGTTACCCTGGAAAAAATGACTACTTGCTGGCTGCCAGGCAGCTAATAAATACTTATCACCAAGGAAAGGCTACTAGGTTCAAATCTGTCAGTGACATGGCAGGGGACTTGGCAGGGAAGAGTCATTGAGGTGGCGGCAGGATGCACACAGCTTGTGGGTTGTTTTAGGAAAAGTTGAAGGTGGTGGGAATTTTCACTGAGGACCTTGAGGGTAAGAGCAATGCCTTATTAAATTAATTAGGCTGATAGACTGCCTTATGTACCCACAACAGAATTCCAGGCTTGAGATGGGACATTAAGGGCTGCCTTGTGTTCCTGCACATAAAGGGCGCTGTGTGTAAGCCCCAGCTGCCAAAGATGTTGCTGCATGTGCAGCGCTGTGCAGAATGCAGAGGGATTAGTGTACCTTGACAGCAAACCGTTAGGTTTTCCTTCAGCTGCCTCAAGAAACACAGCGAGTTTATTCTTCGTTTTGAAACAGCTTCTGTGCTGGAACTGGGAAGCACAGAAGAATAATCACCCTTTTCCCAGACTGGCTTTGCTTTCGGTAGTGTGTTCATTGGTACAAGGAAGCAGAAGAGTTGGTAAGAGGGACCCCTTTAAAGGACTGCATGACTGAAACCAGAACTTGTTCTTTATTATAGCTGCCTGATAGGTCTGGGCCTTCTTTCTGTTATGGTCAAATAATATAACATTGCTTTAATAATTTCATAGTAACACAATGTATGGTATAGGTATGCTCTTCTCTTCTGCTTTTTTTAATTTTTTTTTTTTTTGTCCAGAAAGTATAGATACACAGAACAAATCAATGATTTCAGTTAAAATATAGATGCTTATTAAAAAAAAAAAAAAAAAAAAGAAAAAAGTTTAAAACCTGCTTAGAGTGATATTTTGGTTGCAAACGAAGCTTTATGCCAAACTCCAAAATTCTATCTCACAAGATCCTATCCTGCCTCAGCCCCTTTGTGAGGCTACATTCTGTATATGGTTCAGTCTGCCAGGCTTGTTGCACCCCATAATAACCACTGACCTGTTCTCTAGGCTATTCTCCTTTTCACCCAGTATCCATGAGGTGTAGCAGGCAGGGCTAGCAGGACAGGGATGGCCAGTCTCACGCATCCTTACTCCAGAGAGGCCATTTCACATGGATGCCCTCTTCCTCCGGTCACTGTCTTGTCAGAGCTGCTCTGACCATCTGGTGCTCCTCAGGTTGGGCGATGCTTGTAAGACCTTGTCACACCTTTGAACCCAAGCTCTGCGTGTGGATTTGGGGTGATACCTTCTGCATTCCCACAGAAACACAGATACTTTTTTTTTGCATTCTTCTTCCAGTTGGTTTGTGTTGGGGTTAAAGCTTTAGATAACAACCGTATTGGACAAGCAAGCAGTAGTGGTCTAGTTGCAGTCCCTGTAAGCTCTTAAAAGTCAAATGGCCCCTCATGACTAGTCTAGAAGCAGTCTATTTATTGCTTAAAGTAGACATTAAAAAAAAAAAGAAAAAGAAAGATTGTCTCTTAGCTGTTCATTTTTCCCTCATACATTTGTTTACTCAAGGCAGAAAAATGTGTTTGGTTAAAGCACAAGTAAGTAGTATTTGCAGGACTAGCAGAGGTGGCTCTACTTTTGGTTTGTTTTTCAGCAGCATTTTGTAGCTCGTGGCCAAGTGCTATACTGCTGAGTTGTTCTGCTGCACGTTCTAGCCCATATTCCTCTCTGCTTTGTGAGGGAATGAAAACTTCACAGGTCATAGGCCAGTAATTTAGTGATTCATGATATCAGAGAGACACCAGATAGCAGACGTTTTGCAAAATCCAGTTGCCTTTGCCTAGCTGTTCATCTGGTGAAAAGTTTTGTCATACCTTATGGGTGAGAGGTTTTGGTTTTTATTTGAATTTTCAGGTTTTTTTGAAGGAAAAGCTTTTCTGAAGTGGAGTTTTGCAGAAGGGATCTATTAATGAACTGCGTGTTTCTCTGTAACATCTTGTGGTGAGACAGTAGGTACACAGGACAGACAGACAGAGCCCTTTTGGGGGGCACAGCACAGAGTAAAGCTTGTTTACAGACAAGGAATTACTGGATCCTTGTTTACTCTCTTGCTGTTTACAGTCTTATTTATGATACTACTCTTAATCCTATTTTAGGGGAGAATTGTGCAGAAAGGTGATTCATCTCTCACAGCCTCCGACTGTCTGGAGTCTGGATAGTTTGTGTACCCTGTACAAAGTCGGGTGGCTGCATCAGTTTTGTGGCTGCATGTTGTCAACACTGAACCTTTTAGGTCATCTCTCTCTGATCTTCTTGACCATGGAAGTACTGACATGGCTAGACATCATAGAAGGGACATACATGTTCTTTAATGGCCTTATTCTTTCCTTTTTGGCAAAAGAGGCTAGTAAGCTTTGCTTACCCATTTTGACCCCATCGTATTCCTTTACTATACCAAGGTGAATTGAGAATTACAAGTTTTTCTGGCAGCCCCTCCTCAGGGCTGGAGCCATCTCAAGGTAACAGTAGGGACTGCAGGTCACGCTGTCTCCAACATTTGAAGGCAGCTGTTATTTCCTGTTTTGGTTGGTTTGGGCAGTTATGCAGTGTCCTGCTGGCAGAAGGGCCTGGGTGCAGATAAGGTGGCCACAGCTGTCAGCAGTGAAGGTAGGTTAGGAATTTTGAGCCTCTTGTGACACTTAATATGCTACCAGACTCTTCAGTCACAAGACGGTTGCCAGAGAAGGACCTAGGACTTTTATTAACAATTTTCTGATTAAATGTGTTTCTCCCATGAGGTTGGTACAACTCTAATTTATTGACTTTGAGTTTTGAACCCTTAAAAATGGGGATGCCTGTGTGTGTGCATTTGCCCAAAGTTTCCTAATGCTCTGAAAAGTGGAGACTTGGACATGCTGCCTTCTGTGGAAAGCTGGTCCTTGTAATATGTTCAATCAATTATGTAACTGCTGAATATTCACAAATGTTTAATAGGAACATCCTGTTATCCACCACAAGCTATCAACTTAGAAAACTGACAACTAGAGACCAGGGACTGTCCCAGTATTGACCTTCTGAATACCCATTTCTTCTTGCTCTCTGCCCCAAATTCTCTTTTGAATATAGCAGAGCAACATGACTGTCTTACTTGCCCACTGCATCACTATAAATACAAAAAATTATCAGGATATATTTAATTAGCTGTTAATAAAATCCTATTTCTGATTTCTTGCAGGGTCCTTTGGAAAGCTAAGTCTCCCATAAAACATTCTAGCAGTGATTTGGAAATGTAATAATGTTTTTGCTTCAGAGGTTATGAAAAGAAAATTTATTAGAGAGGGAGAAGAAGAAGGGAAGCTGAACTTTTTAGATCAGTGTCCTCCACTGAGGAAGGCCAGCTAGAGCTAGGTCCATGAATAAAACTTGGGCTTTTTCTTTAAGGAGCAAAATTTCTAAGTAAAGGAAAAGACAAACTGTAGTCGAGAGCTACTCAAGGAAGTTCTTGAGGCCAACATGAGCAAAATGTTTGGTTCACTACCACAGCCCAGGTACAGTTGTACTGTAGTCAAATAACTGAAGCAGAAGAACATCACCATTTACCTCCTTTATGAATGCTAAGCACCAACATACACAACTGCCCTTTCTGGGTGCCTGTGATGGTTTTCTGGGGATGACAATGCACAGACAGGACATTACCCTCAGCTTTATCCAAACCCATGAAAATCCCTCACCACAGAGTATTCACACAGAGGAGCTGCTGGTATTGCTCTCAGAAAGAAGGGGTTTTGCCCTTTTCACCCCTTCCATGACATTCAGTAAGTATCTTTTAAAAGCTTCATGTTAGTCTTATGTATTTACCTATAGCCATGCATCAAAATCAATACCTTCTCTTTAAAATTCATTTGATGCATTACAGTACTAGAGATAATTTCCAGTGGGAACAGTGTGAAATTGGAGATTAGTTCACAAGTAAATATCTGAAGTCTAGTGCCAGAAGATTATTCTAGTTTCATAAGGGCAACTTCATCATTTTTGCTTTTATGCAGGTCAAAATCATAACTGAATGATTCTTCCTTATGCTTATAAAGAAATCTGTCAGGGATCCTTTTCTTTTCTTTCTTTTAGTGTCAGCTTCTGGGCTGTTAACACAGTTGGGGAAAAAACAAGTCTAATCAGGCTACACAAGACCAAATGCATCCTCCATCGTGGTCCCCTGGGTCATACAGAGCTGTTCTCTGCGTTGTTCCTCCTGATGCTTAATCTAACCTGCTACGCAAAAGAAGCTGCTCTAATTGTGTTTGCTCACTACAAAAATTTGTGTGGCAAACAAAGATTTTGCCCTAATTGTTTTTACAGTAGAAATCTTAACAAAACACTTTCTCAACTTGTGGCTTCCCCCCCTATTTGTTCATTTAACAAATAACGGTGTTGCTCTTTTCCTTTAGCACCCTCTAATAAACCAAGAGTAAATTACTGGATGACCTACTTACTGGGATTGCTTAAATAATCCTCAATATGGCAGTATAATTTTATGCCTTAATATACAGGGCATACAAGTTGCAAGTTAAAAGAAGAAATATTGAATGTTAATGAAAACACAATTGGGTAACATAGTAGCCTGAGGGATATTATGTTTCATATCTAATGTTCCCTCCCTTTTTCTTTCCCCTTCATCTGCAGCATTTTGTTCTCCCTTCTTGTAGATGAACTAATTTCTGAATCTCTGATTGAACTGTGTGAAATACTAATGATCTGGAGCTAAAATCAGAAGTTTACAAAAGAGATAGAGGTGTTTTCCTGTCTTTAATAGGTAGTATGTTTTAAAGGGGGGGCAAAATGCATACTTACAACCTTTCTTGCTTTGTTCATTCCTTGTGCATCTCTGTGCAATTCCCAGTGACAGCCCTGCTTAAAGAAGAAGAAAACTATTTCAGGAGTAGGGGGATACAGTAAGACACTAGTTTTTTTGTTGGGTTTGTTTTTTTTTTTTTTTTTGAAAGGCAGTGGAAATGTTTCAAAGTCAACAGTGTGGGCAATTATCTTCCAGATATAACAAAGCAGTTTAGTTAAATTCTACCTAATAAGATTTTTGTGTTACAGATTCATGTTATTGCACTGAAGCTAAATTTCTCTAGATCAGGAATGACCCAAGACTGTATTTGTCTTCTTGGGACAATTTCAGCAATAAGCAAGATATGAGAAAGAGACGCTGTCAAGATTCTGTCAAAATTGTCTGCTGATTTTTCATTCTAGTTGCTACCTTCTTATTATTATGCTGATTTGAGTCCCCATGTTATAAAACATTAACGTGTAGTGCACACTGCTGCTTACCTACATAAATAGTTATCAACTAACTCTAAGCTTCATGTATGACAGAGTTGAAGTCCAAATCCTGACAAGGATGAATCTCATTTTCATTATTTGTGGTTGGCATGCCAAGCTCCCAGTGGTCTCTCAGAGACCTTCAAGGTGATTGTATTCTTCATGACTCACTCTGTTGTATAATAGGGTTTGGCCTGAAGTTCCTGAGCATGGCTGAATTTCAGAGGTGCTAAATCCATGTCCTGGTCATCACTTTGAATATGTTAGTTCATCACAAATCCATGAGTAACAAGATTTCTAATTTCCACTTAATGGCTTATGCAGCTCCTTCGGATTTGGGCCCTAGTGTATATGCCACTGAAGACTTCTAGAGAATGTATGGTTACTGGTAGACTAAATGAAGTTGCAACTTCAGCTCTGTAGAAGCCTTTGCTCATACCTACAATCTTGTCTTAAGCAAGGACCATTTATTACACAGCCAGGAATTCTCTCTACCTGCGTCGGTTTGATTTCTGATCTGACAAGAACAAGTGCCAGTCATCTTAAAATCGTGTCTGATCCAACATGCTTTACCCTGCCAGACAAAGGGCTCTACTGAATGAGAAAGATCCAGACCAAGAACCTAAGGAAAAACAAGAGAAGAGCTTGGAATGGTTACAAAAATGTCTCAAATCCACGACTTCAACAAAGAACTGGGAGCATCTGGATTAAACTGAAATGCTTGGTCACTTCAGTGGCTGTGGAAGGAGACTGAAAATCACCTAGTGACAGCACTGTGAACTCTCAGTTTCTGGTTATAACCAGTAGCCACATTTACATTCAAACAAGACAATAAGAAAAAAAGATGAGATAAAGAAGAAGTTGGCTATACTACAGAGGTTTGATAACTATCTGGTAGTAGTTGACAAAGGCAAAGAGAAAAGTTGTGGAGCCAGGTACATTCACAGGCTGTCTGTACAGAGGAATTAGGATATAGCTTCTCTTGCTCAATTGCAGGACTGCTGTCATGTTGTCTAGGAGACTGTTGAATTATTTCATGAAGAAAGTGATGAAAGCTTTGTTATGAGTCGTGTAAGACTGGACTGATAAAAGCACTAGAAAATATTACAGAAGCAATTGGTTATTTGCCTTAAATAGGGAAGGACTCCCTGGATTCAGCAATCTTTATTTTGATAGTGGAGACTAGGAGAGAAGAGGAAGAGAGAAATGAGTAAAATGTATATAGAATCATAGATTCATTTCAGTTGGAAAAGACCTTTAAGATCTTCTAGTTCAACCGTTAACCTAATGCTGCCAATCACACCACTAAACCGTGTCCCTCAGCACCACATCTACATGTCTTTTAAATTCCTCCAGGGATGGGGACTCCACCATCTCCCTGGGCAGTGTGGGCTTAACAACCATTTCAATGAAGAAGTTTTTCTTAATGACCACCTTAAACCTCTCCTGGCACAACTTGAGGCCATTTCTGCTTGTCCTATTGCTTGTTACCTGGGATTTCAGGATTTGCACTAGGTCTTTTCATACTCCATGCTATAGTGACATTGGAAGCCCAGGAGTCTTCAGTCTCCATTTTGCTCAAAGTGATTTTTTTTTCCTGTGGCATGGTCAGTTTGAGCGGGGTTGTTCCCAGCTTTTCTGCTTTCCAGGGAGAATGTGGGTTCTTGCTTTCAGCACCATGAAGTTCTGAAAGGGACAGCAGAAATATTTCATTGCATCACCCTTTCTTATGCATCAGGGTGTCTGTAAATGTAATAGACATGCCAATGAGAAGTGGTTTTTCAGTTTGGGAAGAAGGGTTAAAGGAAAAGAGGAGGAGGAAAGGATTTTCTCATCAGTAGCAGGAACAGGGTTTCTCATAATGCTTGCATGGTCTATTGAGACAGATTTCTTCTTAATTTCCATGCCAGAGGTCAACAGGTGGAAGATCACGTCTCTCAGTGGGAAAACCTGCTCTGAGACACTCCTTCCAAGTGGTTTGAAAGGGTGTGGTTGTATGTGCAAGTCCCAGCATGTGCAAGTTGCACTACTTTACTTGACTGGGCACCCTCTTGAAGTCTTCAGGACTTCAGGAAGGAGGCACATGGAAAAGATGAGGGGTAATGGGCACAAGTTACTCCTGGGAAGATGAGAACAATCAGCCATTGGAATAATGTCCTCAGGGAAGTGGTGAATTTCCCAACATTGGACACTTCTAAGATTCAGCTGGACAGGGTGCTGGGCCATCTTATCACCAGATGATCCTTGAGGCCCTTTGCAACCTAGTATTCTATGACTCTATGATCATATCACACTAGACTCTATCCAAATGTATATATAACCCCCAGGACACTTTAGGGGACCCAAACCTGTACTTTTTCCATCCTTTTTTTTTTTTTTTTTTTCTTTTTTTGCCTTAGAGCATCTGTGTCCTAGGCTTTGTGAATAAACTGTCAGAAGAGACATCTTCTGAGACATCTTGTGAGCTTCTGAGAAGTTTCATACTTGTGAGAGAAGGTAGCCTTCTTTGCTGCACCACAGAGGACTGTTCTGCAGTCATGTGTGTGTCTTGACAAAGAAGTAATAAAACATGCTCTGGCAAGGAGTTCCTCCTACGAGATGGGTGTACTGGCCCATAAAAAATACTTGAAAAATACATGTATTGTGAAGAGATTCGCATCACCGCAGGGACCTAGGGGCATAATTGCAGCTGAAGTCAATGCCTACATAAGACAGGATGTTTGAATGAGCAACATCTCCCAGGTGAACAGAAGAATCTGGCTCAAGAAAGCCTGAGCTGTGCAAAGTAGCCCTAATTTTGTCCATTGGTGAAGCCCTAAAATGTTGCTGTAGCATATGGGGAAGGATGATGGTCTAAATCGGGAGAGAGAAAAGGTTTTTTCTGACCCATGCTTGTCTGCCTAAAATAACCAGTCTGAAACCTTGCACATAGCTTCTAAAAGACCTGGAAACTCCATGTCTGCTAGCTGGAGGAGATGAAACAGTACTAGTTTGGTAGCCCCTGGGAGTCTTGAATGGTGTAAAAGATGATCCTCAGTGTGTTATGAGGGAAAATTTGTATTTGCTGTGATCTAATCTCTTGTGCTCAACAGTCCAGTGAGAGGAAAGGCAGAGTGTTTCATCTTAGATCCAAGAAGACATTAATCATAAGAACTGGGCAGGCAAGCCACGGGGGCCAGAGATGATGTGTATGTGTTTTGTCTATTCCAGTTTTCAAAAGGAATCTATTTGTACCTTCTGAATGTTCTGTGTTGCCATTTCAAATGAGTAGAAAAATGGTCTGAGGAGAAAGTAGAAGCATCTGGATACGGAGCACTGTTACAGTGTAGCAGAAGTTGGGCACTCTCCACTTATTTTCAGTACTGCTGCTGATCTTTTGAGACCGTGTACTTGGGTGAGCCTGGAGATCTGTTTGCTGTGGGCTGCAGAAGCACCAGGCTCCTGTTCTGGACGGCTATCAGTCTTTCATAGAATCATAGAATCAACAAGGTTGGAAAAGACCTTTAAGATCATCAAGTCCAACCATTAACCCTGCTCTACCAAGTCCACCCCTAAGCCATATCCCCAAGCACCACATCTGTATGGCTTTTAAACACAGCCAGGGATGGTGACTCAGCCACCTCCCTGGGCAGCCTGTTCCAGTGCCTGACAACCCTTTCAGTGGAAAATTTTTTCCTAATGTCCAGTTTAAACCTCCCCTGGTGCAGCTTGAGGCCATTCCCTCTTGTTCTATCATTAGTTACTTAAAAGACCAGTGCCAGTGAGAAGGTTTCCACTCAGCCTCCTTTTCTTCACACTAAATAGCCCCAGGTCCCTCAGCTGCTCCTCATAAGACTTGTTCTCCAGGCCCTTCACCAGCTTAGTTGCTCTTCTCTGGCCCCGCTCCAATACCTCAATGTCTTTTTTATATTGAGATGCCCAAAACTGAACCCAGTACTCAAGGTGTGGTGGCCTTACCAGTGCTGAGTACAAAGGAACAATCACCTCCCTGGTCCTGCTGGCCACACTATTTCTAATACAAGCCAAGATGCCATTGGCCTCCTTGGCCACCTGGACACACTGCTGGCTCATGTTCATCTGGCTATCCATCAACAACTCCAGGTCCCTCTCTGCCAAGCAGCTTTCCAGCCACTCCTTCCCCAGCCTGTAGTGCTGCTGGGGGTTGTTGCAGCCCAAGTGCAGAATCCAGCACTTGGCCTCCTTAAATCTCATACAATTGACCTCAGCCCATCTATTCAACCCGTCCAAGCCCCTCTGCAGAGCATCCCTGCCCTCAAGCAGGGTAGAGCTGGGCAAGCCCAAAACTTACTCCAGTGTTGCCTATGCTGCTTCCTTGAGCTCTCCAGGGAGCAGGGCAGTACCAGCCTTTGCCAGGGTACGATGTGGTTGCATGCAGAAGTGCAACAGGTCAGCAGCAGGCAGGATGCTGTGTGAAAACAGCGTTGCTTAATTTGAACTGACAGCATTTGATGCAACACATCAGGAGCTGTAAGGGCTAGGAGGCATTTCTTTTTAACCGGACTGCTGATGTCAACTTGGATAGCAGATGCTCTAGCTAGATTACAGAGGCGAGATAGAAAAGGTCTTGCTTTCTCACGATATCTACTTGCTAATTTTACTGTTTTCCCTTTGCCTTCTCTGCTTTCTCTTACGTTGCACTGAGACCTCTGCAATGTTCCTATGGAAAATCTGAAAGCCTATACATCCTAGTTCTGCATCACTTTTCTTACACAGAGGCAGGATTGGCAGGAAAATGGAGGTTAAATATTTGCACTTTCTTGCTTTCCATTTATTTCAGGAAACAGCATACACCTGCACACATGCACATGCTGAAACGAAGTAGTCAAGATTCATACTGTACTTTAACTGTGCCTTGTGCAGTGAGATGATATTCAAAGATATAATGCATGAAATGACAGACAGAAACATTTGGTGGGGACTGTCACTTAGCAGTGGCAATTCTATCAAAATACTGTCAGGAATGCATACTTTGTAGCCCTGCCTAAACCCAGGGTCTCACTGAAATCTAAATCTGACCTGCACAGAGTAGAGAATTGCTATGCTTTAAAAGAACTGAGGTAACTGAAGAAAGCTCATGTGTTGACTTTCTTCTGTTTTGGAACCTGATGATCCAACTCAAGGAAATCTATTCTGATTTTGCCAGCTAATACATATTCATACTGCTTATTGAATGAGACAACACCCTGGTTATTGAATCACCTACTCGCTGATGGGTTTGATGTTGTTGCTGTGGCTGTTAAGCAAAATATGCAATTTTGACTTTCCTTTTACTTCAGTCTCTTGGAAGTTGTTCTAGCATGTTCAAGTTGCTTTTGGGATCATGATTTGGCTAATCTCTGTACATTACTATTATTACAGTACAGCCTGGAGAAAAACTTGGAGTTAGGGTGCCATAGTAGAAGACGCTGTATGTACCTATTAACTGCTTCTCTGCACTGCTTTGTTCTTGCAAACTTCTCTTGCAATACACACACAAAGAATGACAGAAGAAAGTGAGACCAGGAAATCTCTTGCCCTAATGGCCCAGAGAAATATCAGCAGAGCCAGACCCACTTCACTGTCACCACTGATGCTGTGGAGCCCGCACTGGGGAAGCATCAGAGTAACTGGGTTCAGGACCTGGATTCTGGAACCGGGTTCAGGAACACATTGATTTGGATTGAAAGCAGAATGGACAGAGTCCTCCTCAGATGCCAGCCATTGAAGAGAGGAAGAGCCCAGAAGAGAGTTTGACCCTCATGACCCCTCAGCTTTATATCGAGTATGATACAAATGGGATGGAATCCCTTGTTGATCAATTTGGGGTCACCTGTCCTGGCCTCTCCTCCCTGTGGTGAAGCCTTTTACTTTCTGCACCCCCAACATGGTACACAAGATCCATCAGTGGCCTTGGTCTGCACACCAATCCTTGGTACTAATTCTAAACATTAGTTGTTATCACTAATGGAAGCAGAGACCGAGAAAAGATGCTGCTAACTTCAAGAAGTGCAGTTAAATTAGAAGAACTGAGCTGAAAAGTAAAATCACTGAACAGAATTGTTCTGTTCTCACTCAGACCAGGACACTGACAAATCACATGTGTTCATCTCAAAGGTGTGTCAGGGGTTGTGGATTTGAATTAGCTGCCAGCTGTAGGATATGGATAGAGGGGAAGGTTCAGTGGTGATGATGTGATTCAGTGTCCCCTCCCAAATACCTCGGGAACTCCAACAAAGAGGGGAAACAGATTTTCTCCTTGTCCCATTCTAGGAAAAAAAAAAGAAATTAACCCCCTTGCTGTCTCGCAGCCTATGGTTTGTTTGTGAATAAATAAGCTGAGGTGTGGAAAACAGTTACCGATCAACTGGGATTTTGTTCCTGTTCTTCGTATCTTGTTTAGCTGTTGTTTTTTTTAATCCGGGAAGACTGTACTAAAGGAGTAAGAGGTTGTTTCTTTGTTCTTGATGCACTGTTTGCATCGGTATGTGGCCATTGGTATGAAAAGCAGCAATTCCCCGAGCATCGCTACTAAGCAAAAACCTTTAGAACAAAATGCTTAGAAAAAACCCAAACAAAACGTGCAGACATGGGGGGGGGACGGGGACGTGGGGATGGGGGAGTGGGAGTGAATGAACACTGGGTTTTAATTTACATTGATATTTCTTCGACCACCCAGGAAAGAGTTAAACGCCAGAATCTCCTTATCCTCTTTTCACCTCCCAAGGTTGTGCCTTACAAGAGAAGCCTTCCTGTCCCCTTTTGACGGAAGCAGTTTCAAGCCGCGGTGGCTGGGGGATGGCCCCCAGCTCGGTGGCCGGGGATGGCACCGCGCTCAGCACAGCCCGGGTTCAGCAGGACTGAGGCGCAGCCAGCCGCAGAAAGACAAAGGCAGAGATAATGAAACCGGGAACTAACCCAAAGAATTAAGAGGACCGAGCAGCATCTGAGGAGAGCTGGAAGGAAAACCCGGCTGCTGTGGTCACCTCCACTGCAAGTGATCGGATCCACCGCAGGATGCCGGGAGGGCAGGACGGGACAAGCAGGTCGCACCTCAGTTGGTCCCATCTCAGTCACAGCATGAGGGGCAGGAGCAGGGCAGCGATGTTAATGGAGTTTTCTCTTCCCTCTCCGGCGGAGAGATGAGGAACGGAGGGAAGGAGTTAATCTCTGTGCAGTCAGACCCTGCCTCCTCCCCGCTCTTTTCGCTCCGACTCCTGCGTTTGTTGCTCTTCTGTAGTGCTCCGTCTGAGCTGCGACGGAGCAGTTCCCTCTGCACCCTGCCCAGGCTCCAACTCACCTTCTCCAAAACGATTTACCCATTTTTATTAGGGAAAAAAAAAGACACTAAAAAGAGTCTTATTTAGCGTGTGCTCAGAGTCGCAGAGTCTCTGGTCATGCCTCTGCTTAGCGATTGATCACTGTGATTTTTGTTTAACCTTATCAAGAAGAGGGGACTCCAGAAACTGCTCTTTCTGGAAACTTAATGGTACCAGACCCCTCCTTCTTCTTGCTTTCACCTCTTTTCTCACTGTCTGCCCCCCCTGAGAGTGAGAAAAATTTTAATACTGTTAGTTGAAGAGGCACCACGTGGAGAAGACCAGTTAATGCCATCTTGACCAAGAAGGAAAAAAGGAGTCAGTGGACATCCCTGTCCAGTTCCCTGCAGAAGAGAAAGAAGGCATGGCTGGAAATGGCCACTCAGGCTGCTGGCAGTGCACAGAGAGACATCCTAACTGGAAGCACCCTCTGAATGCCACAGTCCCTAAGTACAAACTTTTCTTGTTTCCTCCTTTTTCTCTGCTGGAACGTCCTCCTTCTCTTGTGTGCCTTCCCATTTCCATTGCCCATTGATTTTCCCTTTGGGTATCAGTGGCCTGGAGCAGTGTGGCTCTGAAAAGCATCAGAGCTTTAGGAGCTTGTACCTGTCCTGTTTCTAAATTATCAGCTTGATGAGGAGATAATCACTTCTTTGACTTCGTTCATCATAGTGAATCGTCTTGTGTCCATCTTGTGACATTTGTTTATGTCAGAGTCCTGTAAGCTTCCCTTAGAAGAGCTTCTTCTGCATTGCTTGCAGCTTGCTTTCCTCTTCCCTTGGGATTCAGCTTTTAAGTCTCTGTGGCAAAACCCTAGCCACTGCTTTCTTGAAAGCAGTCCCAGACGCCCTGTGATTCTGCTTCGATGTGCATTCCTAAGCAACAGCCGCCACCACTGTCAGCTCTGCCGTGAAGATCATCCTGCCTTCCCACTACTTCTTCTTTTATAAGCTCTGCTGCTTTCAGAGATCAGTGTGATTGCTCCCATGGGACTAATGCAGAAAGGCAGAGTCACAAACTTCAATCAGATAGGATCACTATTATTGCCTAGTTCCAGCCTTCCCAGCTACCAGAGGGCACAGAGCTTCTTTTTCTAAGTCTTGAACTGGGTCATCTAACTTGTGGCAGAAGCAGAAGGTTGCCCAGATACCTGTCTCCACCAACCAAGCAGAGCAAATTCTGGATGAGATCAGCAGTTTGTTTACCCTGGAATCAGATTTTCTTAGGTGCTAGAATACTTAACACTTTAAAGGCAAGCAATGATGTAACTTTTTAATTGCAAAATTGTAGGTAGGGTACTGACTCTAATACTTTGGATTCTGACATGAGCTATCTCCTGACAAGAAACAGGAATGGTACTGCACGAAGTAAGATGTCAGTATAGAAATTTGAATATTGCAAGTGTCCATCATGCCAGCGTACACAGTATCTACCTTTACTTCATGCAGACTCATCCACAACATCTAGCCTAAGTAGTAACCCCTCACTCTCTTGAGAGGTGCAAGCAGGGTGGTTTTGTTCCTTTTCACATCCAGGGTGTTCTGCATCTGGAACTCCATAGTTTCCAGCATGACCAGGGACATGCACATCAGCCTGTGCTACGCTTGTCACATAATGAAGGCTTTTCCCCTCCACATGGTCCTGCGTTGGTGATAAGGTCTGGGTTTTTATTTAAAGATTTGAACTGGAAAAGCATTATTCCTTCAAGAATCACAATGCATACTCTGAACATCAGCAATTCTAAACCCTACTTAGGATATCTTATGACATATGACTTGATTGCAACATAATTTTCTGCAGATTAATTCAAAGGTGTGTGCAAGATCAAATCCTTCCCAAGTACAAGCACCTGCAGTCTCACTTGACATGAGGGGTATTTGCTGTGCCTGCAGGGAAAATTACTGAACTGAATTTGGCCAAGAGGCATAAACCAACTTTCCTCCTCCCATGCATAGTATCAGAAATATAATCATACAGCCATGTTCTCAGAAGACTTCTAGACAACACAAGCTCTGCCAATAGGATCCCATTTTTAGCTGAGCATTGAAGCCAAAGAGCTCTTAACTGAGACAGAAGGTGGTGATAATACTACACCTCTGTAGAAAAACAATTGACTTTTCTCTGAATAATTTTAGTTTCAATTACATAATCAACATAATCTGGAAAACCTTTGTAAGAAAATAATGTCTTTATTGATAAAATCAAAACTTTGTGTATATATTTTTTTTTATGGCTAGAAAAAACTTCTCCGTTTAACACCAAGTTTACTTTTGCCTTGTGAAAACCAGCCATGCTGGCCCCTTGCTTTTCACAAGGAGCTCAACTCAGCATGACCCAAAGCTTGAGCCTCCTTCATGGAAGAAGAAGAGAATAGACATTTTTCTTTTAATAGGGGAAAAAACAGTATTTTTTTGCAACTGCTCAAAGTCATATATCATCTTGCAAAGCATGACTGAAAGGGCTGTATGACTCACTCCTTTTTTTAGGGGCCCTCAGACACAAAATATACAGCTTAGGTTATAACGCCCTTTGCAAAGAGGGGTTCCTGCCTCATAGAAGACTGGGGAAAAGCTGATGCTGTGAGCTCCCCTTACACATCATGACTCGTGGGAATGCTGGAGTTTGTACCAAAGCTCAGTGACTCCAGTAAGCTTTTGTTTGAGCTGCGAAATAGGTTCTTTCTTCGGTGATCATTGAAATGCAGCCCATCCCTGTAGTGGCAAGAAGTCATAGAGAACTGGGTGGCCCTTGGAAAGTGAGCCAGGCAGTATAGACATTATAATGGATGCTACTATAAGTTGTCCTCACCGATGGAGAGTGCAGGGGGCTGTGAGCCCTCACAGCTTGAATAACAGCTTCTGCTAGGGTTGGGAGGGATGCTGACAAGCTGGTCTCAAGAAGTTTATATTGGACTGAGCCAATATCCAAGGCATGACTGGCACTTCTGCTCAGGTTCAGAGGAGATGGCATGAGCTCTCCCTCCGCACAGTAGCAGTGATCCTTCCCGAGCTGACACATTGTTTGGTTTGCATGGCAGTCTAAGGCACACTTAGATTTCTACTCAAGCCTTAAAAACTGAGCCTTACAAAATGCTGAATTTGAAGCTGTGCATTGGCCCTGTCCCTTCACCTCATTGACGGAAAGAGAGATGAATCACAGACTCATTTTCCCTAGCCCAGAAGGCTGCCAGAAAAGTCTCTTAGGGAACAGGAGACAAACTGAATCATACCACTTGTTGGCTACAGCATCTGAATTTCCAGCAGGCAAGTGGGAAGCCAAGGCAGACTGGCATAGTCTGGCAGACCCTTTTTGCTCTCAAGTGAGGGGAGTGCAGTAACAAGAGTGATCAGCATGTGCTTTGGACTCCACATCAATAATCTCCACCAATATCACAAATCCTGTTGTTGGGTATGTGTATTTTATCATCCCTCCTCCCTGGTCTGCTGATGGTGGTGGCTGAGTCTTCCTTGGTTAATAAGGCCTTTACATTTTCAAAATTTTGTCTCCAAAACTAAATTCCATCTAGGAGGACTACAGCAGATTTGGTTCTATGTGAGCCTCATTGAATTTTATGACTGTCTCATTGGCTGGGGATAGGAGGTAGGGGACTGGGTGATCTGTACTTTTTTTCTGCAGAGCTGCTACATTTCTTAACAACATTCTTAAACTCAGACCTAATTCAATGTGCACGTGGTATCTAAGGGAAAGGCATTTGGGGCACTTCCAAATATGAAGACTCTAAATTTTACCAGTAAGCACAGTAACATGGAGAGAAGAGAGAGAATGAAGACAGGGTAGCTGCTCTGTTGCTTTTGTTGGTGTCTTCATTTGTACACAACCAACACAATGTAGTTAAATCTTTGCTCTGAGCTGCGAATGAAGAGGAGCATTTATTTGTACACCCACAGCATATACCCAGCTTAGAGGGAAAGAAACCATGGCTGAGGGGTGCAGAGCAACTTGTCTTAAGCCCCACAGATGGTTAGTGCAAAAGGCCAGCTGTCAAGTTTCCCAGTGCGAGCCTTGTCTGCTACCAAAGAGGTTAGCAATCCTGCCTGGAGAAAATGACCCCTGTCCTTCAGGATATCTGTTGGGGGTGCTCATGGATCACAGTACAAGCTGCTGTCCAGAAACACCTGGCTATCAGAGTAGCTCCAAGGTCTAATGTGGGCCCATCGTGGATGTTCCACACAAGGTTCTGATTCGTGTTTGCCTGCACAGGCTTAAGACAGCACTAACTCTGAATGTACGGCTGCTGGATGGGACTGCCTGTGGCCAGAAGTGCACACAGAGGAGCACATACCTGCTTCTCGTTCATAGTCCAACATTTCAGCTTCTGTTGCTAATAAAGGGGAATTTGAACTTAACTATTAGTCTGTGAACTGGAGCACCCAGCAGCTTCTCCCTTTCTGCCAACTGAGCTGCAACCTGTGCTACTGCAACAGTAGGATGAGCAGAAACCTGAGGATGGTGGTACCTTAAGATGCACCAGGAAGAATTTGTGAATTTGCCCATCTGAGTCCATAAACTTGCCTCTGTAAAATCTCCACCATGGTTTGAATCCTTCAGTTTCAATGAACACTTACAAGTTAGGCTGGGGAGACTCATTCTTGTAGATACAGCTCATGCCTCTGAGTTCTGCTGCATATAAAAAAGGGAAGATGCTCCTTTATGTCATCTCAGAAGGATGTTCTTATTGCTGTGAGATAGTCTGAAGATGAAAGTAACTATATAAATGAGAGGGTATGGACCTTTGCATTTGTGTATGTGCACATACATATGTGTCTGTATATATGCAGAGTTATTTTTACATACTATTTCCCACAGACTGATCTAGCTCTTCACAAACTGGGAGTGCTCCACCTCCTCTTCCTCCTCCACACATATTTACACATGCCTCAGTGTCCTTTGGACCCTCGGTGTCATACATGGGCTTGTAAGTAGAGAATGGAAACAGAGCAGGTGAGACAGCAGGAAGCAGAAGCCATCATCTAGAGTGGGACTGGTCCTACTCCAGAACTACCCTTCTCCTCTGGGAAGGGTGGAATGAGATCTCTAGTAGCCCCATATGGTCCAGCTCAGCTTGACTAAAACATTACCCTCAGTAATGTTTTAACTTGGGGTATTTTGGTTGAAACCACATCATGGAGAGTGAACTTCACATGGAATGGAAACACATGCTGAGCCTCCAAATTAACCAGCTGCCACAAGACCCCTCTGGCCTCTCAGCAGTTGAGTTTCGTGCAAGCTTTCACCCCAGCTGATCCTCCTGGGGTTACAGGATGCTATGTGAGGAGATCGCAGTCAGTGGCAGCACAGCTGCAAGCCAGGAACGAGGCAAGGCTAGTTCTTCAGGTCTGAGTTTTGTTGACACTGGCTTGTATTTTTCCATAATTGGTGTTTGGATGCTAATATGCTAAAGGAGAAGCAAAGGCTAATATGCTAAAGGAGAAGCAGAGCTGGCTTGACAGTTCCATGCTTGTGTTAGGATGAAATTCCTGGAGCAGTGAGAACTTTCATCCATGTGGAAATCTTTTGATGTTGTAAACAGTGTTCAGAACAGCAACAATTCTTCCTGGAGCCCATAGCCTGCAGCATGTGCATGTTGACTTTAAGCAGAGGGCAGGATGGCACTGGATGCAGGTGTTATCCATGAGATCCTCTGCTACACACACCTGTTTGGTGCAGCAAAGGTAGAGAAAAGCCCCAAAGATGAAGTAATTTTTTTTTTTCTCTCCTCCTTAACAGGTCCATGATCCATGAATGTGTCACTGAGTGAATGCAGATTTGTTGCTGTAAGATGAACGGGCCAAGCACAGTATTGCCAGACCAGATAACCTGAAAAGGTAGGATTGCAGTCATTTTAATAGTAACAGTTTCCTGCACTGTGATCATGTCAGCTTAGAACTTCCTTATCAAATGCTGCTGAAAAATGTATATGGTTATATTTGGTTACACAGCAATCCAGAGCTGCATGAGGAGAGCAGAATCAGGGTGGCATATACATTATGAACTTTCAAATGTTATTCCATTACTGGAAATCCTGAATGTCACATTAATTTGGCTTACTGAGCTTTAAATAATTCCTTCAGGAGAGAAAGAAAAGGAAAAAAACTCCTAAATCCTTTCAGATTCAGCTTAGAATTGAGCTTTTGGGGTCGAATTGGGGGTGAAGCCAAAGAAAACTTCCAAATTTTTCATGACTTCCACCTGAAGTCACCCCACTCTGGACAAGCCTCCTTGAAAGGCTTTTGAAAGTGATCAGGTGAAGCTGTGCGTTGGTACCAAAACCTGAAGCTTAATGGGATGTGTGCGTTTGATAAAATGTTGTGCAGAGATCCAATTGTGGCACTCGGGCAGGCAGCAAGAATTGTTCATTGCGGTGTCTCTCAGCACACCGGGCTGATAAATGTCACACAGAAGAGCCCAGGGCCAGTCTGTGGTGACAGTCAGCAGCTAGGGAAGAGCAGATTTTTATTTTTATTTAAAAAAACAAACAAACATCACTATTCCACGCATGGTTTTCATTTGTTACGAAGAATTTATTTTGAAACCTGTCTTGCTCACGCAGAAAACAGCAGTAAAAAATGTGAGAGACCTGGACCGAGAGGTAAAGTTGAAAGCTGCTTCTGAGCCTGTGCAGCCTTGAGAATCAGGGGACACATTGGAGACAGCCGGAAAAGGGTCAAATAGAAATCAAAAGGTTACTAGAAGGAGTTAAACTGGAAGAGTAGAAAAAACTGCTCAGTAGCGGGAACGGCGAGGCAGCGGCCCCGGCCAGCTCTGTGTCTGAGGCGGGCAGGGGGTCCCCGGAGCCAGGGACACCCGAGGG
>JANIJG010013051.1:0-13209 GCA_024611175.1 Megaceryle torquata | reverse complement strand
TAGTATCCTAAATGGCACTTTCATATGCTAATATTGAATCACTATACTTTGGAACCTTGGAGAATTATTTGAGAGTTGTTCCATCTCTTTCACTGCAAACTCCTTTCTGCCTCATGCGGATAATGAGATATATGTCTCGGGTTGATAGAGGGACTGGTGGGGAGGTGCAGAGCGAATCTCTCTGAAAACCTTTCTGCCCTTTGCACGCTCGAATTTCCCCAAACGATGGGCGAGAGCGAATATACACAAAAATCCCCGATCCGACCGTTGAGCAAAGGGAGCTGCCTATCAACAGAGTTAACTTTCCTCCAGACTCAACACAGCAGCTGCCAGGTGAAGAGGCACCGTCCGTGCTGTGGTGTTTGCGGTTTCCCGGGGACTCCCCCGGGCAGGACCAGGCAGGGGGCTTCCCGCTGAGGGAGGCCAGCACGGGAATTCAGCACAGGGCACCGTCTGTGGCATAAAAAGTCTTCGATCCTATAGAAAATAGTGACGACACTCCGTTTTGCCCAGCAAAACGCTTCGTGAAATGAAAAGGAAACGTGCTTTGGTGGGATCGCAGGATCGGGCCCTCTAAGAGCTCGTTAAAAAGGAAGAATTAACAAAATTGAATGTTTGCATGCGAAACTAAAAGTACACCAGTAGTAACAAAAACTGCCGAATGTAGTTAGTGGTAAATCACAGTGTGAATTTCTACTTTTCCTTAGAAAAATAAGTTTTTAAATAAATGTTTTAGTTTGCGGGTTTTTTTCCCTCGTACCGACAGTGGTGCGCTCAGTCCAGAGGAAAGTTTAGGAAAGTTTGTAACTACAGCCCCCCCTCTAAGGCGTGATCCCTTCCTCCGAGAAGTCCCTCTGCCACCTCTGGCCACCCCGGCCAGGAGCTCCGATGTGGGACGAGCCGGGAACTCCGGTGTGGGACCTGCCGGGGCTCTGGTGTGTGATGCGCCGGGGGCTCCTATGCGGGACCTGCCGGTATCCGGAAGGGCGGTAGCTCCGCGCCTTCCTGCTGGTTGCAGAACAGACCGACTCCCCTGCACAGGAGTGGCACTAACTGGGCGTCGGGACGGGGGGAAGAGAAGAGGCAGTGAGATAAGGCATGCTGCGCACCCATGAGCACCCCCGGGGTACACCAGTGTTTCCCTCTGTCCTACTCAGGGCAGTTAACGACCCGTCCAGGTGGAGGGTAGTGGTTTATGTCGTGGACGGTGAGTTTCTGATTTGGGATGCATCGCTTACCATCAAGAAAAAGGAGGTGCAAGATCTTCCTCCTCACGCCCTTCCCATGCAACCGCACCCCCTCAGTGGAGGCTGGAGCACCTTTTCGCTCTCATACGAGATGAGGAGCGGTTTTCCTTGGGATGCCCGGAGCCCGGACACCTGCAGCCCCTGGCTGGCCTGCAGCTCTGCCTCTATTATTGTTTGGCGCTTTTTTTGTTGGTTTGGTTTGGTTTTTTGGTTTTTTTTAATCCTTGAGAGTTTTCATCCAGGGAGAGCCTTTCATCCAGGGAGAGACACGGGCTTTTACAGAGGTGATATGGCCAGAAACCCGCAGTTTCAGGGGCTTCCCGGGTAGCTGGTGCCAGGCAAAGCCTGGTTATCTGCGGGTTCAGCACCCGGCTGCTGGAAACGGGCAGGAACTCCCCGATGTGCGCTACTGTCAACATCCCGAGCGTTTTCCGAAGCCACAGGAGACCACACGGGACGGTCCCTTTCGGGATGGAGCCGGCAGGTCAACCCGCCGGGCAGGCAGGGAAGACAGGCTCTTAAAAAACTCTTCTAGCCCATATCGCAATAGGCAGGACTGCCAAAAGTTGCCCTACGTGGCATGTAGCAAGCCACGATTTTGAACGAGGTGTGAAAAATCAGCGCAAGGGCTGGAACCAGACGGGGTTTGGAAGCTGTTACAGCGGCTGCCCCGCAGTTACAGTTTTCAGACGTGCAATTCTCTGTCTGGGGGTATTTAAAAAATCGATCTGCCGTGCGGGGAGTGTGCGGGGGGTGTATTTAAAAGACTGATATTTAAACCCCAGAGCTAAAAATAAGCGTTGTGCAAACGGTTGAATGTAAAGTGCGTGTGCACGCACAGGCGTGGTGGGGGTGCCTGTAGGTGTGCGTGTGGACACTGCGCTCTTCCATAAAACCTAAAAGCCCTTGTGGGCTTCATTCATATATATATTTGTCTGTTTCTGGCTTGGTTTGGGGTTTTAAGTGCCCCTAAAGCTCCTTATGGCTTGTCCCCGCGCAGGTCCCCTCCGGGCAGTTGCCTCCGCTCCCCGGGGCGGCAGTCGGGCCCTACCCGAAGTCCCTGCCGGCGGCGGGGCCAAGGGGCGGGGGGGCGGGGGGGGGGAATGGCTGACCGTCGGCCGGCAGGGGGCGCTGCCGCTCCGCGGATGCGCGCCGGGGCCCGCGCCCGCGGCTGCCACCACCGCGCCCCGAGCAGAGCGGGGAAGTTGAGCTGGGCAGGGACCAGGAAGGGATTGAGCAGGGACCGGGCTGAGTCCGGGCAGGGACTGGGCAAGGACCGGCAACAGCCCTGTACGGGGATGCGCGTCGGGGCTGAGAGGTCTGTCCCGGCGAGGTGCGCTCTCATTACCGCGCTGCTCCCCGCGCCCACACGCAGCTTCCCGGTATTTTCTCCCTCTTCCTCCACACATGTTGACATTTAAAACGAGACGTAGTCTGGCACGGATGGGGACAGACTGCGGCTTCGTGTGTAAACCCGGGGATTTGCTCTTTTTCTTGGTGTCCCGCGTTACTAACGTCGTTTCGGAACTGCAAGTCCCGAGACGAAAACAGATGTGCGAAACAAAGCCGGGGCTGCCCGCGGCTAGCGAGTGTCGGGACACGCTTGTGCATCCCCTCGCCACAGGCCGGGGATGAGCAGCCAGGTGCGGGAGGGTGGGTCGGGCGCGAAGGGGGATGATGTTCTGAATCAGCTTTGAATTAGCGTCTAACAGAAAAAAAATAAAACGACGGTCCCGGATTGCTGTTCCCCGGGACCAGCTGGAGGGAACTCGGGCAGTTGAGGCTGTTTCCCGGTCCGCCGCGGCCGCTGCAGCCCCTGTCCGCCAGTGAGAAGGAATCACGGTGGCATCAGCGTTGGCCCAGCTTTGCAGGGCCGAAACAGGGGTGTGAGGATTTCAGGGCTGGTCTCCCCGATGGGGAGGCCCGTGGAAAGCACCCCACGTGTCCGCCCCACTCGAGAGCTCTGGCTGCGGGGAGATCAAGGCCCTGTTCACGAGTGGCTCTGGGTGCTAGTGGGAAACCAGAACCGGCAGCGAAACCCTGTCAGACGAAATACACCTGCTCAGCGGAGGTCCCCGGGGTGCCCTAGAGAGACAGAACCCCAAGCTCTCATGGAGGGAGTTTCGCAGCCTGTCCCAGGTCCGAGGCACCCGGCTCGTATTGGTTCCGCTCGCGGCCCGGGCTCCCGTCTCTCCCGCCACGCATTGCGCTTTTGTGAAGGGCTCGCAGCACGCTTAGACACACTGGCTGGGATTTAAGATGTCCAGAAACGAATTAAACTAGACATTTCACCCTCCTTATAGTCACGTAGCCCCCCTTCCAGACACGACCTGCCTGGGCCACCTCTCCTCCCTGCTTTGAGCACGGATCCTTGGGACCGGCCAGAGAAGTGGGAGACGTATCCCGCCTGGAAAAGAAAGTTAAAGGGAGTCTGAAACTTCCCACACCGCCATCCCCCCATCCGCAAAAGTTCAGCCTGGATCAACCCGTAAACAACCGTCTTACCCCGAGGTCTCCCGCATCCGAGGCCTTCCTCGAATTTTCTTCTTGGCTCGGCTTTTAAAAGATGAGTATTAGTTTAGAAATCCGAAGCTAGTGCCTTTGAGGCCAGCCATGTAATTTGACTGCGAATGTAGCGCACCCCTCCCTCCGAGAGAGGCTGCCTCTAAGTGAGCTTGGAGCAGATCGGGGATTGCTGGGAAGGGAGCTCCTGCCAGATTTTCTCCTTGCAGACGCCAAGAGGACAGCGAGAGCAGCCTGTCAAGACGCTGGGTAGGAAAAGTTCAAGAGAGGAGCTTTCGGGAGATGCTCCCGGGGCAGCCCGGGCTGGAGTGCAGTGGCCCCGGCCGGGGCAGCGCCGGGCATCAGGTCGGCACGGGCCGTGGGCTGCACGGAAGGGGACCACAAGAAACGGCAATGATCGGGAGAGTGATAAAGAAATTTAGGGCGAAGCGGGAAGTCCTGGGAAATCCCATTCCGAATCCCCTTGTTTTTTGTTCTGACTGTCCCCGGCCTGTTTTCTCTCTGACAAAACCCAGAGAGAGACGGTGCTCACCAAGGCTCTACTTGCGATTTGTCTGCTTGTATGTATCCACTCACACACACAAACACGCACATATATATATACACATAGATATGTATATGTATGTATGTAGCACGACCTCCGGGTTGCTGCGGCCGAGCTCATCCTCTTTCCCGGGCGAAATCGGACTTGGCAGGGGAGAGCTCCCCGCTGCAGCTGCAGCCTCCTCCGCTGAGCTCCAGAGCAACTTTACCCCCCTTCGGGAAGGGATTTTAGGCTAGAAGACAGTTCCCCGGCGGTAAAGAGGGTCGAGGGAAATTTATCGAGCGTTTCGGCGGGTTATCCCCGCTCTCCGTGTGTGACGGCTTTTTTTCACACGGATATAATTCCTCAACTGCTAAATTACTTGATGCAGTTTTCAAAGCAGCCTTATGATTATGTCAGGATGTCTGGGGGGAAAAAAAAAATAAATAAAATAAAAGGAGGGGGAAAAAAAAAAAAAAGATAGGAAAAAAAAAAAAAGTTGAAGTTTTCCCAATTCAGATTCATACTGCAGTCCCGGAGAAGTGTAAATACGGATATGCAGAACACAGCTCTTCCTGGGAGATGTTTCTTTTTTTTTTTTTTTTTTTCAGTGCTCAGGAGCCAAGACCCCAGTCGAAATCAACACATCAAACACCCGTCGTATTTAGGGCACTTACTCAGCCTCGCTTAGGTCAATAACCCCAGATCTCTGCGAGAAGAACGTTACCGCGGCTTGGGGGGGGTGAGGGGGGAAGTTGCACGGAAAAGGGGCGAGGGGACTTTAAAAGACAAAATACTAGCGATTCATGAGACACATGAGTGGGGCTGGAGGTAAATCCCTCTCTCCCTCCCCTCCTCAGCAAGCTCGGCTCTGCGGGGCCGGAGCACTGCGCTCGTGTCTGCCCGGGTGTCTGCGGGCAGGATTGCTTTTCCCTAACATGTGAGAGCGGGGAGAATGGCACCTCGCTGAAAAATCTGTCAGGAGAATTGGGTTATGCCGTACAAAGATCGCTCTCACTTTGTCTCTGCAATCGTACGCACGTGTGGAGATGGATGTCTATATGTACAGCCGCCCAACGCCTGGAGAACAGATTTACATTTCAAATGGAAAGTGAACTTCTCCCTCCACAAAGTGCACCCAGACCGGGGTACACAAAGAAAAACACGTCCCGAAACAAAGGCGCAAAAACACCGGCATCCTTGCGTGCCTAACACGATTCTATCACTTATGTTCAGTACGTCGTTTGGGTATGGTGTTAAAAATAGCGGGTGGCTGCAAACAGGCGCTTCTAGGGGAGAGCGTTGAAGGCGAAGAGTGTGCAGCTCTCCCTTTACTGGAAAGAAGCGAGGACCGCTTAGACAGAGATTTTTTTTTTTTTTTTTTTTTTTTATAGCTTATTTTAATACGGCAGGGTAACGGATTCTTTGTGTATAAAGTGGAAAGAAAATAGAAAGCAAAGTCCAAGAACGAAGGAAGGAAACGCTAGACTGATTTTAAGACACCCCCATCCCTTGGTTCAACAGAAACATTAATTTACATTAGCAATTCCGCATCTTTAAGATAAATTACACAGCGGCGTAATAGATTTAAAGTACGCCAGATTTTTTATCATTAATTGTAAATGTGCAAAATACCTGCTGGTACTTCACTTTAGAAGAATGTAATTGGCAAAAATGGGAGGCTGATGAATAGATAATAGATCCTTAACTACCAATAAACAGTAAGCACCAGCCAAGAGTATTAGGATGTGATCATAATTATTCTGCAGCCCCAGCCAATGGGAGGAGGAGAACTCAGCCCTAAAATCATCCCCGGACCCAAAGGTAATATCGAAAATACGGACAAGGCTGGAACCGGAGACTTGCTCCCCTGTCCCGTCTGCGAGAGCCCGGCGTGCCCCGGCTTTGCATAATGCAGCTGCCCTCCGCTTTGTTTTCCGCACCGCGCGGTGCGGAGAGTGCGAAGCAGCGAAGGGGGGAATGAATAAGTTCGGAGGAGGAGGGCGACCCGTTCTCTCACCGGGACGAAACCTTTCCCAAGCGGGGCATCTCTCCCGGCCGCACCGGGGCTGATCAAGGTAACCTCCCCGGGATGAAAGCACCCGAGAGGTGGAAGGGAGAGGGCTGTCACGCTGGTGGAGAGGACCTAACTCCCCAAACCCCCCCCCCCAGACCCCGAGAGGAGATGCGGTGCCCCTCGCCCCTTCGCACTCCCGCTGACACCCCCCCACACGCACTTCATGCCTCCCCACCATTCTTTCCCCCGTGTCCCCCTACCTTGGTCGCCGGGCCAAGGGAGGGAGGACGGGAGGGCAGGGCGGCGGCTGAGCGGAGCAGGGGCGGCGGGGGCGAGGTTGCGCGGGGCGGCGCGCTCCCGCCTCACTCCGATCCGCGCCGCGCCGCCGCTCCATCCCTCCCGATGGCGCTGCCCGGCGCTCGCCTCCCCTCTGACGCACTTTAAAGAGTCTCCCCCTTCAACCTCAAGGCGAGTAATAGCGACCAATCATCAAGCCATTTACCAGGCTTCAGAGGAAGCTGTTTATGTGATCCCAGCACTAATTAGGCTCATGAACTAACAAATCGTTTGCACAACTTGTGAAGGGGCCGATCACATCCATGGATTGTCTTTGGACTTAGGGAGGGAGGGGGGGGGGGCGACCGCCTTTTCCTTGCAGGAGGAAAACTTCTCCCAGCAACTTTTTTTTTTTTTTTTTTTTTTTTTCCCCTCTGTGTGTGTGTGCGTGGTGCGTGTGTGTGTCTCCCTTTTGGGTACCGCTGGCTGCCGCTGCCTCCTTTTCCTCCAGCCCCTGTCTATTTATGTGTGTATCTATCCCTCCTCAAGTCACTCCCTGCTGCAAACTTCCCCGGATCGTCTCCCGCGCACCAGAGAGCCAGGCAGAGATTTGGTCGGGGACTCTCGCCGCGGCAGCATGTTTCAGCCCACACCCAAGCGGTGTTTCACCATCGAGTCGCTGGTGGCCAAAGACAGCCCCTTGCCCGCGTCTCGCTCCGAGGATCCTATCCGGCCGGCGGCGCTCAGCTATGCCAATTCCAGCCCGATGAACCCTTTTCTCAACGGCTTCCACTCCACTGGCAGGGGGGTCTACTCCAACCCGGACTTGGTCTTTGCAGAGGCCGTCTCCCACCCGCCTAACCCGGCCGTGCCGGTCCATCCAGTGCCCCCTCCCCACGCCCTGGCCGCCCATCCGCTGCCCGCTTCGCACTCCACGCACCCACTCTTCGCCTCGCAGCAAAGGGACCCCTCCACCTTCTACCCCTGGCTAATACACCGCTACCGGTATCTGGGCCACAGGTTCCAAGGTACGTGCAACTTTTTTTCTCCCTCCAATACACCCCCTCCATCCTCTGGCGGCCCGCGGTCGGTCCCTGCGGCGCGGATGCGAGGGGACCGCGGGCGGCGGGCGGACGGCCACTGCCCGGAGCCGCGGGCTCGTCTAGGCTGGGTGAGGGTCTTTTGTGCGTGCCTCTCCCTTCCTCCAAACTTGAGGAGCTGTCAGAGACGACGAGCTTGGGCTTGGGTTTGCTTCTTTTCCTGGTTTGTTTTGGTTTCCTTGGGAGGAGGGGGGCAGGCGGGAAGGCAAGGCCGGCTGGGACTTCTGCGGCTTTCTCGCCCCGAATAAAAGAAGGGGGGAAAAGGTGGATATACTTTGTTTCGGTAAGTTAAAAACTATGGAGGAAGCCGCTCCGCGGAGAGGGAAATGGAGTGGCCGCGAGGTTTAGGTTCCCCCAGGAAGGTGGCGGTGCCCTCCGGGCTGCCAGGGCCGGGCTGCCGGGGCCGCGGGGAGCCACAGCCACCGCCCCAAATCCGACCGCTCTCCTTGTTAGTGAGGACGGGGAAAAATTAAAAGAACCCCGAAGAAAGGAGAAGGGAAAACAAAGAATAATCCCCAGCGCCAGAACAGCGCGGCGTGATGGGTCTGCGGAGGAGAGACGGGGCTAGGGGCAGGGAGGGCGATTCCCTCCGTACAGGGACGGAAGGGCTCCCGGCTGCCAAGCGATTAATAACTGGCTGAAGGAAAATAACCAAATCCAATGGCGCACAATCAATAAAATCCCCCTAATTTAACCCTTTGCAACCGGTAGCGTCTTCTCCGAAGGGTGAGCCGATTTCTCCCGTAATGGGTCCAGCTCCCGCCTCTTTCGTTATACACACAGACAAACACAAACGCTCAAAAAAAAAAAAAAAAAAAAAAAAAAAAAAGGAAAAGGAAGGAAAGAAAAAGAAAAGAAAAAAATATCAGCCTCCGCTTGGAGGGAGTTTTTATTTTTTAAATTTATATCTGTATTTATTAATTCCGAACGAAACCACCTGCAATATCCAGTTTACCGGCCTTCTGCAGCCGAGCCTTTGAACCGGGGCTGGAAAAAGAGTCACTGTCTGCGAAGCCAGGCGGACTGAGACACAAAATGGATTATCACCCTCTTAGAATAAAATTATAGGTTTCGCTCACCAAATTATTTGTCGCAGTCATCAGGCGATTGGTAAAGAGCGGTAGATGAAAGGCGGAAATGTCCTGGTGTTGAGCCACAGTCTGATTTCAAACACACCCTCCTCCTGCAACGATTTTTAATGCACTTACGGAGAGAGAACCTCGGTGGCTCTCTCACCTCGGAAGGACTGGCCCGGAGAAGCGGCACAGGGCCAACCTGAAAGGAGAGACCCACCAAAAAGCCCCAGTTGACACCCCCCACCTTCGCTCCTCAGCAGGCCGGCTGGAATGGTCCCGTGGCCTTCTAGAACTTTGTTTTTTTTTATTTCCCCTCCGGTTCCCATAGCAGGCAGCAGGCAGCGGTGACAGCAGGAGACCCCGCTCCCGTGAGCCCCCTGGCAAAAGGAAGGGGAGCATGAAGAGAAAGGCCCCGGCCGGACTTTTGGGATAGGGAAGTGGAGAGAGGCCGGGGGAGCGGGCTGTCGGTTCCTGGAGGGCGGCTACAGGACGGGGAGCGGGGAGGAGCTCGGCTGGGGCCGCACGGAGCGCGGCTGCCCCGCTGGACGCACCAGGAGGGTGTAAATAGCAAACACAGGAAGATTTGAGGCTGCGGTAGGCGAGGAGAAGGGGGGCAGCTGCAGGATGAAGCCGCAGACACCGCAACCGGGTTCGGGCCAATTCTTTTGCATTGGTTTGGTTTGGGGTTTTTGTGGGGTGTGTGTTGGTTTGTATTTTTTTTTTCCCTCGTACTGCTTTCCCTGGTGGTGTTTTAGTATTTTAATATCTCCATGTCCATTTCTTCTCCTGCTTATTCCCTCCACCTATTTATCGAAGAGTAATGTAATACAAAAAAAAAAAAAAAAAAAGGCGCTAAAATAAAAAAGAAACGATAGTCACATTTCTTCTGCGGTGAATAGTGTAAGACAAAAATTCTTGCGCTAAAAAGTCCTCTCGAGTGCTTTTGGGGAAGGTGTTTTGCTAATCGCCGTTTTACCCTGTTGCCCAGGGAATGAAACCAGCCCGGAGAGCTTCCTATTGCACAATGCACTGGCCAGGAAACCCAAACGGATCCGTACAGCTTTCTCCCCATCCCAATTACTGAGACTGGAACATGCCTTTGAGAAGAACCATTATGTAGTGGGAGCAGAGAGAAAACAGCTGGCACACAGCCTCAGCCTCACGGAAACTCAGGTAAGGGGGAAGCAGGGAACGGGGAGCTGGGAAACTGAAAGTACTGTGGTCGCCTTGGGAAAACCCACCTAGAGATGTAGACAAAAATATGGTCAAATTCTGGGGGTATTTAGGCCTCCAGCCACGAGACAGTGGAGCGGAGCGAGTCGTCCCCCTTCGTCTGGGTGTTATAAAAACCCCTCCTGTTGGTGAAAGCCATCGCCTGTGCCGGGAGTCGCGGGGCCTCGGCCGAGCGTGGGAAGCCGTGGGGCTCGGGGCACTGTTCGATGCTCCCCCGGAGATACCAGTCCGGAGAGACCCGGCCCGAGCGCTAACGTGAGCGGCGAGATCTGCGAGTTGCAAATGAAAGGCGGTCGTTTCTTTGCGGGACTACCGTGACCCTCAAGAAGTAGTTGAATGTTAAGGAAGAAAAACCCCAAACAAAAGGCTGAGGGGAGAACCCCCGCTTTGGACCCCACGGCAGAAATACGGTTTCTTGGATGATTTTTCACTCGTTTCTAGCTCCGCGTACGGAAGCTTGGGTATGGTATGAGGACCCGGTTCAGGAGGGCATAACGATGAAAAATAAAACCGGAGAAATTATTAACTACAAGGGACCTCTCCTCCCTTCCCCCCCGCCCCCTCGACTGGCTGCCGGCCAGAACCGCACCGGAGACTATTTCGGTCGTCTATCTGGAGGGACAATTAACGACGTTTTTGCTCCGGTGTGCTGGTGCGAGGGTCTCGGTGGTTGTCGAGGCCGGACACTCGTGGGGTGGCGGGGGAGCGGGGGTTGGGCGCCGGCTCACCCCCGACGGCGAGGACCCACGCCCGGTGGGTCCGCTGCGAGCGAGTTTTTCACGCGGTTTTCTCCTCTCCGGAAGAAAGGCTGGGGTTTGAGGGTGTTATTTGCTGTTGTTGTTGTGCCGGGCTTTTGTTTTGTGCCCTTCCAGGAGGTTCGTGGAGAGAGAGCTCTAGATGGGGATTGTCCCCGCTACAGTATGTGGCACTGTACTAAAAAAAAAAAAAAAAAAAAAAGGCCAAAATACCCAGCCGCAGCCTAGTTCAAAGTTCCCAGTAAACACAGCGTTCTTCGGGAGGATTAAGTTGTAACACTTTTTTTTTTTTCTTTTTTTTTTTTTTTTCTCCTTTTTCGTGGGGGAAGCAATAAAGAGGTTGGAGCTTTTGTTTTAAAATGTCTCCCTAACAAAACAATAAAAAGGGATCGCCACTTTTATGAGGTTCTCCAAACAAGGGACCGGTCACAGGCTTATTTCCACTGGAAAGCTGTATTTAAGGTGGTCTTTGTGCTGCTTGATTCCGAAGCTGGTTGGGGTCTTTTGTCCGGATGTCAAACCCCCAGTCCCCTACAAATGAGCTCCCTTTTGGGAGATCAGCGTGCAGAAATGAACCGTCCTCCCCTTCAATTAGCAAACTAAAAGCAAATTAAACTCACCCCTTGTTCCCCGCTCAGCTTTTTAATGCGGGACTTTTGGAGAATATGAAAATGCAGCAGAGATGTGTGTCCGGCCGGGCAGGTCTCTGTTCTGAAGAGGCAGCGAAGCGGGTTAAACCAGCTTATTAAAATGCTCCAGTTCCCTTTCTCCCCCTTGCTGGGGCCTTTATCAGGCACTTTCAGACAGCACCAGAGTTTAAACTGCTTAAAAAAAAAAAAAAAAAATGTTTACTTTTGACCGCTACAAGAAGTGTGGCCAGCCCTGGAGATAGCTCCCAGATCAATACTATCTGTAATTAAAGCACTGAAGTCAGATGCCGGATTGGTTAAGTCAGATTTATTCTGTGCTGTACAAATTCAAAGCGTTATTTACGATGGCACTTACAGGTTTAGCCTCACTACGATCGCTCCTGGACGGCGCGTCCCGGGGAGACGCAGAGGGATCGCTAGACGTTTTTCTTTTCGGGACTTTCTGTTTCATTTCATTCACTTTTCCAAGAGGAAAAGATCTCGTCCCGTCGCCCCCCGACCCCATCCCGCCGCCCTGTGAGGACGGATGAAGCCCTCGCTCTTCTTTTCCCGGCCCGCCGGGTCCGCCGGCCCAGTCGGGCCGGGCCCGGGGTTGCCAGTCGTGCCTCGCAGCTGTCCTGGCCTCCCCCGCCGCAGCCCTGGACCCCTTTCGCGATGCTGTAGGCCGAGGGACAAGAGCCGCCCCGGTGGCTGACCCGACGGCGGGGCTAGCGTGGCGAGACCCCACCATGCTTTGTTTTCCCAGCGTGGGGTGCGTGGTGCCACGCGCGGGCATTACGTGGGGCTTACGCGTGGGCGAAAGATCCGCGCCTCTGCGCCAGGTCCGCCTGCGGCGGCGGCCGCGAAAAGCGGAGCCGCGCACACGCAGTGGTGCGGTTGCCCACGCATAGATCCTCTGGAGGTTCCTGGGGGGAGTGGGGCAACGTGCGTGGCCTTTCCCGGGGAGGTTCAGGGGACACACGGGCCTCGGCTCCACTCGACCCCCTCTGGGCTCGGTAGTTGTGCAGGCAGGGCACGGAGCAGGCAGGACGCCGGGTAGGCAATGCAGGCAGCACATGGAGCAGGCTGGGCACGGTGCAGGAAGCTATGGTGCAGACAAGACACCGGGCAGGACGTGCACGGCTCAGGCAGGGCATGGTACTGTCAGGGCACGGTGCAGACAGGGCAGGGAATAGGCAGGACACCATGCATGCAAGGTGTGCACCATATGGTGGAGGCAGGTCACGGAGCAGGCAGAGACCCTCGGCAGGGCAGCGGGCGGCGGGCAGCACCGGCGTCGGACTAACGCCCGGTGCCTTTCCTCCCGCAGGTAAAAGTATGGTTTCAGAACAGACGGACAAAGTTCAAGCGGCAAAAGTTGGAAGAGGAAGGTTCAGATTCACAACAGAAGAAAAAAGGGACTCATCACATTAACCGGTGGAGAATCGCCACGAAACAAGCCAGTCCAGAGGAAATTGATGTCACGTCGGACGATTAAAAACTGGCACTTTTGGACTTTTCAAGGCCAGGCACCCTACCAACAGAAAGTGTTAAAGGCTCACCCCCCCACACACAGCCCTCCCTCCACGGCGTGGAGGTGCGAGGAAGGGACACGGAGATCTTCATCAAAAATGCGATTCCTGCCTGGGAGGGCAGCTGGGAGCGAGCGAGGGCGAGAGGTCCGGACTGTGGCACTGCCGGCACCGCTCTGGCAAGGGGGGATCTGTCAATCAAAGCCAAAACACCTGGACGAGGTGATTGACAGGTATTCCGTTTCTCGCAGTCCACTTTTAAAACCATAACGTCAAGAATTAAAAAAAAAAAAAAAGA
>JANIJG010013050.1:0-12335 GCA_024611175.1 Megaceryle torquata | reverse complement strand
AGTATTTATATTTTTATATATATATTTCTATATATATATATTTGTATGTACAGCTTGTCCTTGCCTCGCATCATTTGAGCATCTCAGGAGGCGCTGGAGATGGGTTGGTTTTTATAGCACTTTGATTCCAAAGTCTGCCCTTCACAAGAGATGCCCTAAAAACCCAGAGACATCCAGCAAGGAGATATCAAAAAGAAAAAAAAAATTAATCTCGATTTTAAAACCTATGTACAGCTCCTCCAGGCTCTGCTGTTTCTTTAGGACTAAGTGGGGGATTCAATTTTCCTTTTTTTTTCTTCTTTCTGGCAACTCTTCACCTGCAGGATGCTCCCTCCCTCTGGACCAGAGGGAGGATGGTGGCCCAAGCTCCTAGCAGGTCTGGGATGAAGCAGCAGCATCCCCCCAACCCCTGGGACTGAGCACTGCCAACATCATCCCCTTCCCAGGAACTTCAGAGGCTCAGCTCCGCCTTTTTAATACAAAACCAAACAACTTCTGGACCCTGGGACCTCTCGGCACCCACCATACAGAACCTTCCCTGCAGCACCCTAGGACAGCACGGCCACGGCTGCAGAGAGGTGGGGATTGGGAAAAGGACACTGATTTATTCCAAGTCACAGCTTGCGATGCGAGTACTGGTGTTACCAGGTTACTGGTTTAACTGGACCATTCTGCGGGCTTCGGTGGGGTAAAAAGACTATTTGGTCACAAGACAGCATGGGCAGGTGGCAGGGTTAGAGAGCAGGGATGGAAAGAAGGGGAATAACGTTGTATAGCCCTTGGAATAAGTTCTTGTCAGGCCGTGGGAACTACTCGTCGAGCACATGGGGAAGCCAAGAGTCTGGGCAAAACCTCCTGATGGTGCTGAAACCCCCACCACCCCCCCAGCGCGCCTGCAAGGCAGCAGGTGGGATATGCTCCAAGGTGGAGAGAGGGCACAGATTGATCTGGATGCTCTCCTCCACCCTTGGAAGGTGGATGGAAAGATCTCCTGGGTTTGCTCCCCCAGGGCTTGGGGCTGCTGCCAAATGGTGTCTTCCAAAGGTTTCGGTCGCAGTAGGGATCCAAAGGCAACTCCCTGGGGACTGGGGATCCCCAGCCTCGAGGCATGCAGCATGGGGGAGCTTCCCTTGCCCTGAGGAGATGGGGCTGAAGGATGGAATGAGGGAGCATGGAGGATGGGAGGGATGAAGGATGATGAAGGATGGGGCTGCCCATGTGCAACCTCCAGCCTATGGAGGACAGTTTCTCATCTGTTCTGCTCCATCTCTCCAAAAAATGACTGAGGGGATCTGCTGGCCCTCAAGACAGGAGCAACCTCCCCTTGGTTCCTTGAGTCTCTGAGGCAGACCCCAGAGCTGCATCCCTTTGGTTGCACCTTTTGAGGCCATTTGCAGAGACAAAACCCTGACCACAGTTTTATAACCAGGCAGTGAGCAGAAACCCCTGCAACTCCCACACTACCAGACAGAAAAAGTGACATCTCACACCTGCCTGCAGGAGGACAAAGCCAAAAGGCTACAAGGTACCCTCAATCACAGTCCCAGTCCCATACACTTGTCCCCAGGTGGGGACCTCCCTGTGCCCAGCCCTGAAGCTTTAGCACAGCTCATCCCACACCAACACCATCACCAAAACCAACCACCCTGCTTTGCCAAGCCCAGCAAAAACCCAGTGGCATCGATGAGGACCTGCCTGGGAGCTGCATCCAGGAGGTGCATGGGATGGACCCCAAGTTTGGAGGGTGTTGTTTCAGGGCACTGAAGGTGTCTCATGTGCAGCGATTCACAAGGGAAGGGTTCAAGATGGACCCGTGGGCTGGTGCCTTTCAGTCAGCTCAGGAGGAATTGCTACCAATGGAGAAGATGGTGCAGAAACGGTGGGGAACCATCACACACACACACAGGGTGTCAGGGGTTGGAAGGGACCTTGGAGATCTTCGAGTCCAACCCCCCATCAAATCACTTGAAAAGCTTTGCAGAGATGCCAGGAGGGGTCTGGGGTGGTCTCTGCAGAGGGGCATCATCTGCTCAGCACCCCCCACACCACAGTGTGAGCCCAGGCAGCCACCAAGCCCCAACCCCACCCCCCCATCCCTTGTCCCCACTCTGTCCAGGGCTGTATACACAAAGGGTCGCAACTCACAGAACTAAAAAAAGCGAAGATCGAATCCATGGTGCAAATGGGCAGAACCTCAAGAGCTCTTCTCGGGGTCTTCGCTCCAGCTCAGAGCATGTCCTCACCATGGGCAAAACCTGCTGGCAGCCATCTGGGCTCCTAAAAGAGCAGCTTTGATTCCACATACGTTTACAAAAGCACCGTCTCTTCTCCAAATATCCATCCTTCCCTGATGGGAAACAGCCTTGGCTCCTCCTGTCCTCCTCCTCCTCCTCCTCCCCTCCCTGGCCTCCTCTCCAGCTGCTTTAAAGACGCTCAGGCAGCACCATGGGGCTGCATCCCGTGCACACCGACCCCACGACTGTGACTCAAAGTGATGCAGGCATGGGACGAGTTGTGGCATCCAACCTGTGGCCGTTTGGACACGCTTAGGGTGGGAAGAAAAGACGGGAGAGTAGAAGATGAAGATGGGCAGTGGCTGGCAAATCCCCAGGTCCCTTTGTTTTCCTTGATCTGATGGGTTTTCGTTGGGTCCTTTGCTATTTCCCTCCTCAACTTCAGCACTAACTCAACGTCCGAGCGCAGAATGCGCGGTTGGCACGACCCCGGCACAAGCTCTCGCCGCCCCTCTCCTGGCGAGGTGCTATCTGGTCTCCAGGGACTCCAGATATTCCAGTGCTATGTCGTAGCAGAAATGATACTGCTCCTGTTTGGGGAGAGAAAAGAGGGCATTAGGATCCCACACAAGCTATTTCCCAAAGCTATCCATTTTTGAGGCAAAATGAGTTTCAGGAGTGCTAAGGAAAGGCCTGGGAGGGGCTCTATGGGATGTGTCACCCTTTGCTGGGGGCTGTGTCCCTCTCCTGTCCCCCATGGCAGTCCTGTTGAAGCAACAGCCTAGAGAAGTTCTGCCTTGACCAAACACCACCCATTGCTGAGGAAGGGGATGAACCATCCCCCGGAATCATTTGCACCATACACACCAAATTTCCTTCATTCTGGGGCAGGTGACACCTTCACCCCCCTGAAGGACAGACAAGGACTGAGACCCCTTTAGCACAAAACCATGGTTTATTCACTACACCAGAGTACACACCACTGCAGGGCCCCACCAGCCAGCCTCACCCCTAGAAAACACACCACCACCACACAGTGATTGACATCTGTCAATCAGATGGCGGCAGAGCCATGGGAAGGATGGGCTCTGGGCTTGAAGGCCACTGAACTAAAACCCTGGCAATGGAATAAAAAATTTTCTTTATCTTTGTATTCAGCAGAGGATGTAAACAGGGAGGTGCTCCAGCAAGTGCCGTGGCCTCACTGCACCCATTGTCCAGAGGTGCCCTGTCCCGGCTGCCGGGATGTTCCTCATCACAAATTCTCTTGCTGAGGATAAAAAAACCCATCCCATTTTCCATCCCTGGCAGGAATTGTGGTCTGGGTGTTAGCTCTGTGTGTGGGGAGAGACATGAAGGGAAGTCCCAGGAGTTTTCACTTCCAGAAATGCAAGTTTTCCAAGGGAAATGACAAACAAAGGAGCATTTTGGTGCTCAGGTCAAAGCCTGACCTGCCTGTGGTGGCCAGGCCGGGCTCACCTTCCCATTCTTTCCGTTTCCTCAGACAACTACAGGCAGTGTCAGCATCTTCCCACTCTTTGCTCCCCACCCACTGCATGAAGAGAAAGCCCAGCATGGCTGGCTCCTGTTTTTATAGCAAAAATCACTGAAATGTGGCTTGTGAAGGCAGTTTCATCCATCCTTGTCCTTCTTTACGTGCCCTGTATTTGTGCTCTTCTGTCCTTGTACAACCCACAGCACAGAAAACTACGGGGGAGCTCAGACCGTGGACGTGCCCGTTTCCATGAGAAGTTGCTCCTTCAAGCACCCACCAAACAAAACCAGCCAGAGGGGAGATAAAAAACCCAGTCAACAAGGTTTCTGCTGCAGCTGGAAGGAAGTGCTGGGACATCAGGTGGGAGCATTCGGGGTGTGAGAGCAGGGAGGGGAAGGGTATTGCTCAGCCCCCCAATCTTCATCAGCAGCTTCAGTACCAGCGTGAAAATCCTGTTATCCTCCCCATCAGTGGGCCGGTGGCTGCCAGGGGACCCCAGGTGGAAGCAGACAGCGAGGGAGAAGGACTTCAAAATGAGGAGACTGCGACAGCTTAGATGAGAAGCACATCATCATGCTTTTTGGATTAAGAAAAGGGATTGTCTCCATTTATCATCATATAAAAATAAACGCCACGGGCGAATGGAGGGGGAAGATGCACGGGCAGCAGGAAAGGGCTACGCACCAGCTGCTCGCCGCGGGGCTGCGGCTCTCTCCGCCGCACGAGGATCCAGCCTCCTAGTGACTCTGGAAGACTGGGATTCCCAGAATAGACCGTTCAGGTTCATTTGAGGCTGGAGGACGCTCATGTCCTCATGGGAAATGCTGCCTTTTTTTTTTAATACCTTTGCAATTTAGCCCAATGGGCCTGGTGGCTTCATGCTTGTCACATCATCTTTCCATTATCTACATCCCTCCCTCTGCTCCCCTCTCCCCTCCCTCACCTTCTCCTCCACTTTAATTCCTAATGCAAATCACATCCCTTCCACCAAACCATTTCATTTTGCAACTTAGGGCTTTTATAATCTAAACAGGGCAAACATCTCCAGCTGATTGCTTTTCAGAGGTCACTAGTCACCTGGATTCCTCCACCATGGGGACGGCCACACGCCTGCTCCATCCCCTGTCCTCTTCACAAGGGCCTGAAATAGAGCTCGGGCTTTTCACCCTGACCTGGTGCCACCTCCAGCCTCCTCATGAAACGTGGCTCCACCACTTCCCCCACCAGCTCAACCACCAATTAATTTCACTCAAATGCAGCTCCCTTTTCTATTTCCAACAGGAATTTGCCCATCTCCACTTTGGAGTCGCTCCCGGTGCCTCAAACGCTCTGAAAAACTGCAATTACCTCCCAGAAATCAATGCAAACCTGCCTTACTTCTCCAGGGAAGGATTTCCAACAAGGGTACGTGGGCACAGTGAGGTGAAGCAAGCCCAAGGCTGCTTTCAAGAGCTGCCTCTCCTCCCTGGTTGCCCCAGCCCGGGGCACAGCACTGGCACACTCAGCAAGACGAGCTTGGCAGGACGGTGCCCACAGTGCTCACTGGGATTTGGGATGGGAAAGGAGGTGTTCCTCCCTGCCAGAGTGGACGTCAGTGGTGTTCAGTGCTTACCAAGGTCTCTACCATATTTGGCTTGTAGTTGCGGAGGGTCTTTGCAGCATAGAAAACATCTGCCATGTTGTGACACTTGATCATCTCTAGGATCATGGTGGAGGCACAGAAGGTGCCACTCCGGCCACCTCCATTCCTGGTGGGAGAAAAACATGTGTTGGTGGTGAGATGGCATTAGAGAATCTTCCTGCTCTCTCTAATTCACAGAATCACAGAACGTGAGGGGCTGGAAGGGACCTCAAAAGATCATCTAGTTCAACCCCCCCTTCCCTATCCATCTCTGCATCCCAGGAGATGTCCCAGAGCAGGGGCTCATTCTCCAGTCCTCCCAAACCGAGGGACCTGAGCCAGACCTACGTGATGGCAGGAGCTGTGATCCTGCCCTTGGGTCCTCACAGGAGCCACAACGTAGCATGAAAACAACTTTTTGGACCACTGGAGCTGGTTCTTGGACATCCGGGCTCAGTTTCCAGACGTGTCATGGGCCAATTCCTCTTTTGATCTTGAGGATGCCACTGTGTCCCTCTACCACCCTCTTCCCATCTGCAGGGTGACCCTGGGCTGATGACCTGTTGGGTAGTGGTGGCTGGAGGAACCACGCCATGTTTCACCCAGAGCACAACTCACTGGGTATCTCCCCCCATCCTGGGCTGAAACCATCCCACACCACCACGGCTGACCCCTGGCAGCAAAGGGGACAGTGGAGAGGGAGAACAGGATGCCAATGTTTTTATAAAGTGCATTCTCAAATTACCCTTCAGCTAATGAAGATGGATGAGGCTGTAATTAATTTTTGATTACATGCTCGCCTGCTGTCTCTACCAGTCTGCAAACACGCTGGGTCCCATCCGAGGAGAGCATGCATGGGAGCCAAACCCATCTGGCAGGGGGATGGAGAGCACGTCCACCTCGATGAGAAGCAAGCAGTGGGAGTTGCACAGCTCCTGCTACGTCCCCTTGGAGCCCATTACAAGCACGGGCTGTGGTGGCAGGGCTAGACCTCTGCCAAACCCTGCTGCAAGGCAGGGGACCGGCATGGACAGCAGCGTTGCTGCTTCTGGGTGTCACTCCCACTAAGCATGCATGTCATGGAGGAGGTCTGACATGGTGACCACAGGATGTGACACCCAAAGCTCGTGGTGTGGGAGAGATAACACCATCTGGGGACAAAGTCACCCCAGTGAGGGCTTTTGACAGGATTTCCAGGCAGAACTGTGGACATGTGAGCTTGTGACATCAACCTCTGCACCGGAGCCCGCTCCTCTCCAGATGACACTCACAGGCAGTGCACCACGGTCCTGCCATCGCCGCTTTCCTTCTGCCACCTCTCCACTTGGGCCAGGAGGTGCAGGAAGGACTTCTTGGAGTCTGGAGTGTCTCGATATGCTGACCACCGCAGGTACTGGAAATGCCGGACCATCAGGTGCCCCTCCTGCAGCTAGAAAAACAAACCTCATCAGCTTCAACCTGTGGGCTGTCCTCATTTGCCTCCAGCAGAGGTTTGATGGAGGACAAGAGAGGTCCGCCATGTGTTAATAGTAGAGGAAGAGAGGAGAACCCTTTCTCGGTGCTTTAAGATGGATGGCTCTCCTCCACAGCCCACACTGGTTCCACCAGGCCAGCCCGCCCATGGGAAGCTCCACTGACAGGGTTTATCCCAACTCACAGCATCTCGGGCTGTCTCTGTCTCCCAAAATCTACTACCAGACCCCTGAGTGTCCCCAAGGCTTCTTCATCACCTCCTTGTCTTGCATGCAGAAGATCCCAGAGGATGTTTTTGTTGTGTTCACTGCAAACCAGGAGGCTGATGAGAAGCTGCCATCCACGGAGGGGGGGAGCGGTGGAACTGCGCCTAAATACCCTGGTAATCTGGTTAGGTTTGAAACCTAATCTGGTTAGCAGGCTCCAGGAGGAGGATTTCATCCACAAAGCTAAATGAGGCCATGCTTTAGTCAGGCAGATGGGGGGGGCTCTTGCTCAGAAGAACCTGAGGCATGAAGAGTGCCTGATGGGATGAAAATAAGGGTCAAACACTCCAACTGCATCTCAGGGCTCAGCGGCGCAAGACTTGAGAGCACATGGAGCAGAAAGGTGAGGTCAGACACAGGCTGGGGATCCTTGGCTCTGGAGGGCTCTGTCCACCCAATTTCAGATGCCTGATGAGTGGGGCGAGCACCAGACCAGCTCCAAGCAGGATTGGAGGTATTCCTGTGGGTGCTGGGGGCATTCAGTGCCCACTCCAACCAGCACACTCCAACCACACAGGGGCTTTTCTGAACCCTTTTTGGGAGCTCCGATGCGGGTGGGTGACGTGGCTGGGATGGGCTTGACCTCCCTGGGTTTGAGATTTTGCGCCAGGAAGGCAGAAGGGGAGGATGAAACAAATAAGAGGCACTAAAAGAGAAGACAACTCCTCTGACGGCCCAGGAAGAAAAGCTTTGGCATCATTTTGAAGTTAAGGTGAAAGCTCTGTGAGACTTGTGACACCCTCCAGCACTCAGCTGCCCCCCAGCCAGATTGGCAAGAAGCACCTCCGTGCATTTACCAGCTCTCCTCCAGGGATCTGCTCCCCTGGGAAATCTCTTAGATACAGAGATTTCAATCACGCTGCATTTTAATTTAGCATGGGGAACATTCTACCACCTGAGAGTAAAAGCACATTTGGTGAAGGATTTTGTGCTGACGCTCAAGAAATGCCAGATGTTCCCACAGGGAGCATGAACCAAAACCATCTTTATGTTAAGAGTCCAGATAATCACGGTTTATCTCCTCCCAGCTCCCCCACCCAAGCACCCTTCCCAGCTGGGCCATCAGCCAAGCCCAATGCTCCCTTCCAAGCTCCCTAATTCCTCTTGGCAACCCTCAGGGGATTTAAAGACCTCAAGGAGGCCACCTCTTCATTGCTGATATTTACAGTTAAATCAGCTTTTTTTTTTTTTCTGTGCACCGTTGTGTGCCCACATGGACTGCTCATCATGGTCCCTGGCCCTTCCCCATTTCACTGCCATTCTTCTTTTGAAGCCAAGCTGAACCAGCCAAGCATCAATGTGACAAGGACAAGAGGTGAAAACCTGTGTGGATCTTCTCACTTGGCAGGAAAGGGGCTCTGCTGGTCCCAAGGTAGCTGGTGCCCATGTGAGAAGTATCCATCCTGTGATACAGGGCAGAGACAGACCTTCAGGCAGGATGAGGAAGGTCTTCCTACAGAGTTATCTTACACCTTGCAAAGAGCTGTGAAGTCCAGAAAAGCTGGATGGAGCCAAGACCAATTTTACAGGCACCTCTCTGCCAGGAGAGGTAGGGCTGCCAGGAGGGGTAGGAGCTGAAAACACCAGCACTTACAGCACCATTCAATTTGTTTATATGAATTACTTGGCCAGGCAGTGACAAGCTCTAGGACTGCTTAGCTTTACTAGATGCATCATCCTTCTGCTCTATAAAGGAGCTCTTGGGGGTGGTGCCCCAGTCCTTCCCCAGTGCAGGGGCTAACAAGCCATCCGCCCCCAGAGCAGGAGCTCACCCAACCCTGGCCCCTGCGCTGGGAGATGCCTGGGGCCACCTGGGCACACACAGAGACATGTGTGAATCCCCCACCCCCCAGAACCCCCTTCACTGGCATGGAGCCAGAGGAAAGCCCCTCACCCGTGTGATGTTCTGGACTCGGAAGAGACGGGACACGATGTCCTCATCCGCCGCACTAGAAATGTACTCCACCTCCATCGGGCCGTACTGCTGGAGCCCTGGCTCAGGCCAGTACTGCAGACAGGGCTGGGGAGAGAAGAAGCACAGCTCACCACAACCAGCGACATGGACTGGGACACAGGGAAGAAGCATCACAGGCAATGTCGAGTGGAACAGCATGGTTGGCACTGGACACCAAAAGGGGCTGCTGGTACAGGGGGTGGCCCCAGCATGGGATGCTGGACCCATGATGCTGCCACTAACACAGGTCCCTCAGCACACTGCTGGACAGAGGATCCCTCAGCTTGCTGAAGGATCAAAGCTGAAAAGTTAGGTCCACCCCTCACCATCCGTAGCCCTCTCCCCACTACACGAAGACAACAGGTAATGCTCCTGGAGGTGGTCTTTGCTGCTCCAGGAGGCTGCAGGATTGGGCCCTGAGGCAAGCACAGGCCTGGGCCTGCACAGCGATGGAGCTGGGCTTGGCTGCTCCACGCCTGCACTCAACCCCCATTGGCTTTAGGTGCTGCTCTGCCATCAGCTGATACAGTGATGCAGGACAACAGACCTCAGCCCATGACCAGGACATCCCAACCAAGTCGAAGCGATGCCAGCCTGCAGGCCAGGGATCCTCCCAGCAGTTCCTCCTGCTCCCCTTCCACGTGTCCAGCACAGCACTGACAGGTGCCTCAGTCCAAGGGCCATGGCTGGCATTGTTTTCACACCATCGGCAGTGTGATGGGAAACCATCGCCGACACCAAATATATGATGTTTGTCACCAGAATTTAACAGGGCATTTAGTATTTCAGGCCATCTAACAGCCTGGGCCTAACTGCACGGCAAACGTGGTGCGGAAATAATTGGTTATTAATAGGGGCTATAAATCTCCAAGATCTCTAAAGCCTTCTAGACTCACAGCTATAATTTGGATATTAAAACTTCCTTTGGCGAGACGTAGTTCGAGTGAGGGATATACCCTCTAAGTCACCTTTCCCAGCTCCCTGCTGTAAAGGTTGATTTATTACCTGTTGGTCCTAAACTGGTAAACATTTAAGATCCAGCTAAACATCGTAACACAGACATCCCTGAAGACCAGATGTCCACAGGAGGAGGCAGGGCTCAATAATGAAGAAAAATGGCAGAGTCCCCCTCGGACGGTGGCAGGGGACAGTGGCCACTGCAAGGGACAGGGACATGGGTGAGGATGGCTCAGGAACAGGCAGCACCTGCGAGGCTGAAGGGCATTTCTGGACCAGGGAATGAAAAAAATAGGTTGAGGGAGAGAAATAAAATGGGGTTTGCTGCCTCCTTCCCCATGGTGGGTCACCACAGCTGGGTTCAGCTGCTCTGTGCTGCAGATGGGAGGTGCTGGATGGTCAAGGTGGAAGGACAGTAAGAAGCTGGTTGGTGTTGTCAATAATGAATCTTCCCACATTGCTGTGTCCTGCCTCTACAGTCTCACAGTCCCTGTCTCAACACCCAGGGTGGTTGCTGCCTTCAGGGACATGATGGGGTCAGCTCCAGCCCGTGAAAGCCAAAGGCCCTGGGCACTAGTGCTGAGCTCAGCAAAACCCAGCAAAAGGCCAACCTGGGGCTAATCCAGGAGCTGCACCAGCAGCCACAGCCAAACCCATCCTCCGAGCTCTTGGGGAGTCCATGTCCCTTCCTGTCCCAGCTCAGAGAAGGGGCCCAGGGGCAGCAGGGCTGCTGGGAGCAGACTTGGTCTTCTCCTGACCACCCAACATCACATTTACCTCCCCAGCTAGCCAGGACTGCTGGCAAATGATGGAAAGTGGGTTGGTGAGCACTTCCACCAGCTTCCACCCTTGGGTGGGTCCCATCTGGCCCCACAGAGTTGGGTGCATCTAAGCAGTGCAGCAGGTATCTCACCATTTCCCCTTGAATTATGGGGGCTCATCCTAACCTCACCTCTGTTGTCCAGCTCAGGGGGTTGGGTACCCCAAGAACAACTGGTCTTTAATAGTAAAGACCGAGGCAAAGGAGGTGTTCATTACCTCAGCCTTCTCCTCGCTCTTGGTCACCGTTTCCTCCCACATGTTGTTAACGTATTTATAGAAATACTTCTTACTATCTTTTAACACAGTAGCCAAATTAAGTTCTAGTTGGGCACTGGCCCTTCTAATTTTCTCCCTGAAGAGCCTCATGACACCTTCGTAGTCCTCCTGAGTTGCTGCCCCTTCTTTCCTAAGGTCAGAAACTCTCTTTTCTTCCTGAGTTCCAGCCAAAGTTCTCTGTTCAACCAGGCTGCCCAGAGAGGTTGTGGAGTCTCCTCTGGAGAGATTCCCAACCCACCTGGACCCTGCGTTGCTGGGCCCCTTGCTCTGGGTGACTCTGCTGGGTGGAGCAGGGGGGTGGCACCAGAGCATCTCCAGAGCTCCCTTCCAACCCCACCCTGCTGGGGTTCTGCAATTAGCTCAGCACAGAGGGAGGCGTAGTGTGCTCCACAGCTCTGCGCATGTCCAGCATGGTTCATACAGAAATACACACCTGTGTATTTACACACCAGTCAGTACCAGTGCCGCATCCATCGGCATCCTCGAAACAAATGGTACAACTGCCGTTTGGGGTCATTTACATCGAGTACCTGATCTTGACTCGTACAATAAGCCAGCTAATGAAGTCTTCTCCAGACATCCATTAAGAGTCTGTAATGTTATTTTTATGTAAAAACCCAGCAAGTTTCCTCACTGAATTAGCATTACAGACCTGGAGTGGACTTTGACATCTGCTCTAGTGGCAGCAGGAGCACTCCAGGCACCCCCTGGGGAGTGGTGCAGAGCAGGACCAAAGCAGGGTGAGGCTGAGCACGGCCCCCAGATCCCCAGCTTCTGTCCCCTCTCCTCTGTCTCACAGGGGACACTTCCAGTTTGGCAAATCTGCACATCCCAGCACACCGTAAAACACGAGAGAGCCTCTTTGCAGCAGGTCGGGTTATAAAGCAGCATTCACAAACCACCAGTGCCCTTGGGAGATGAAAGCTGGAAATCCCCTGTGCCTCAGTTTCCCGAAAGCAGGATAGAATCGTAGAATCCTTTGGGTTGGAAGAGACATTCAAGGCCATCGAGTCCAATCCCACCACTGCCAGGGCACCACTGACCCATGGCCCTCAGCACCACAGCTCCACATGGGGCTTTGAAACCCCTCCAGGGATCGCAGGGACTCCACCCCTGCCCTGGGCAGCCTGGGACAGCCCTGGACAACCCTTGCAGGGGTTGAAGAAATTGTTCCTCAGCTCCAACCTAAACCTCCCCTGGGGCAACTTGAGGCTGGTTCCTCTTGTCCTGTCACTTG
>JANIJG010013049.1:35714-62359 GCA_024611175.1 Megaceryle torquata | reverse complement strand
GAAACATGCAATTAGATTTATTTATTTATTTGTTTACTGAATCTTTGTTCCATTAAAAAAAAAAAAAAAAAGAAACAAACCAAAGAAAAAGACTCCAACAGAAGTTTTGTTTCTATAAGATTTTAGGGAACTGAATTAAAAACCATCCTATTAAAATACTTAAGACAGTTTCTGGAGTCTTCCGTTAATGCAATTTACTTGCTTGCTAGAACATATTTAATTTTATATAATCTATTGCTTTGCTTATGGATGGAGAAATTTAAATGCAGCACTATATTTTATTTTTCAAAATTAACATGACAATTCCAAAAGGATAAACTGCTCCATATGCAGAAATATATCATACACATAGGGGCACCTTTCTTTAAGTTCAAAGGGAGATTGATGGAGTTGTTAGGATGTAAATTACACTTCTAGCACTGATGTGAAAGAATTGCTGTAAAAGATATACTATATATATAATGTTGATGCCAGGTAACACTTAGGTGTAATTAGTTTAGAATGTTTATTTTCTTCTGTAAAGCCCCCCAATAGGATGCAAACAGTTTTTTCTCCCATGTGTCTCCTTCATTCCCTACCCAAAAGGTCCACTGTTTCTCAATTACATCGCAACTGTTACATGATGTAGAAATCCACATCCATCTGGATCCAGAATGCTGTGGGAAAAAGTTATTTCCCTGCACTGCACTTTCCATCCTACTTTTACTTTACAGTGTATTAATTTTTAGATATGTGGATGTTTTTGTTATCTGTTTTGAGCAAGTATAATGGGTTTTGATTTTCCACAGAGATAAAGCATATTCAATTTTCATTAAGGATTTTTAAAACAATTTGAAAAAAAATCCAACAACCAGGATTTATTATATATTTCATATTTTATTTGTGTTGATGAGTTGGCATTTTTTCTTGTATTCTAAAGAGAATTAACAGTTTAACCTGGGTAATCTATGACCCAATGTGTATGAAATAATATAGATTGAAGCTTGATGGCAGACTCAAAACATAATGAAGTAAGCAACCTGAAAGTTTCAATGAAATGCAAACCATATCTAGACTATTTAGACTGAAATTTTTCATATCTGGTGTTCAGTGTACAGGAAGAATCTGAGACTGAAAATAGAGAGATATCTTTTTGGAAAGTTTGAAGTAGCAAGTGGCAAACCTCATTGTTGGCTAAGCAATACCATTGATATTTAGAGAAAGATGAGGGATAGAAGTAGGAGCTATCAATTTGAAGGAAGAGAGTCTAATAGACCTTCAGATGATTCAAAGGCACAATGAACAGGACTTCAGCATGAACAAACAGACATCAGACTCGGGAAAGCAGCAGACAGAGGAAGGAGAAGGGAAGAAAAGGAGATCTAGGAGGAGGAAGGCAAAGTACACAGAGGCAGAATATAGGACATCAAAGATAGAGGAAATATTCTTATGATTATTAACACTAAGTAGTGTTTTAGGGCTGTAGGCCTGTGATTAGGCCATTGGCTAAGTCCTAACCTGAGGTTAAGCAGCAGAAAAAAAATATCTTCCTGGTGTATATGGATCATCTTGCAGTCGTATAACAAGGCTTTTTTGTTCTGGAATCTACCCATCATATGATACTGTTGCTGTGCTGTTGTGCATGTACAGTTTGCACAAGAAACAGGTTTAGGAACGAATACCTCTACAACCAGCTATACCTAACCTTTTACAGCTCTATTTACAAAACTACTGACCCAAAAATTAGCTCCTGGACAACCAACACATTCAGAAGAAATACGCCAAATTGACTTGGCCAGTACGTGTTGCATTAAATATAACACAATACTGAATAGATGCCAAAAATGGGTCAGGAAATGTTTGCTTCAGATACTGTGAGTGTAAACAGTTATGCTGAAAGCAACAGAGAGGTATTGCACTGTGTAAAGTTTTATTAGGTTTAATCTCTCATTAAAGTTAGTTTCTTTTCAGTTCAGGAGTAAAGAATTATTTTATAAGCACTACAGATCAATATAAAATGGAATTTTGGTTCCCAGATAATCTAGTTCTCATTAAAAAAAATGCATGTCCTAATTGGAAAAGGAAACCCAGGATACTAATTCTAATATTTAAAAGTGACCAATTGTTTTAAGCTTCAGACAATAATCTGCTGGCTCAAAAAAAAAAAAAAAGAGTAATTCACATACTGCCATGCCAAAGATTACATCAAGCAGTACAATAGGAGAAACCAGACATAATTTTAATTATTTATAATAATAAATATTAATAATAATATATAATTTTACAAGGAGACATTTACTGTACTTGTATTTGAAAAACTGTATTACATTTGCTGAAAATTAATTTGACTGTCTGACATAAATATACATCTTCAACTACAACATTTGATACCTGGCCCCTGGGAAGGCAATGGAACAGCATCCACTTCATTGAAATGTTACATGAAGAGAGGTCATAATCTCTGAAGTCCCATAGAGGAGGTTCCATCCCCTACAACCTGGGTACTCTCTTCATTTTCCCTACCTAGCAAATGCAGAGACGTTCAGAGAATGATCTAGCTTGCTAAAAATAAATACAATCTTTTTTTCCCCAGATATTTAGAAATTAACTGGAAATATTATGTGTATCTCTTCACTGAGTATCTAGTTTCTTGGCTATGATGACACAGAGGAGAGGTCATGTGGTTAGACCATGTGGATGTAGGAAGAGAGCAGGTCTGAGCTCCAGGCCCTGCCTTGCTTTGAGGGTCTGCAATGGCTCCAGTGCTATGAACAGCCATGCCCTGAGCAATGTAGCAGTCACAGGGCTAGATGAAAGGGATTCTAGTCCAAGATTAGAGTTTAAGACACTCGATTATAATCAGGAAAGGTACAGGTCTCCCCTCCTGGAATCTTGTCTGTTTTCTTTAATCTCATATTCAATGCACTCGTATTCCTAAAAGCACGGACCACACCTATGTACGAGACACTGCAGCTGAGCCTTTGGAAACCATCAGGGTGGACAGGGAGACTTCTTATATACCTGGGTGGCTTCAACTGCTGCTGAAATCATGACAGAGTGAGATGCTTTAAATGGAACCTAAGAAGGTTTTTGGTGCCCCCATCTAGGTGAACATAATCTCACCCAGAAGGAAATCCATGGATCTTTTAAATTATCCCATCTACTCTGATACATTCACTTAACCTTAATTTTGGTTTCTAATGAAAGACATGTTATTTTCCTATTTAAAAAGGTTTCCTTTAACCCATTTTCCAGGCAATTTACCGAGTTGCAAAATTGGAACAAAAAATGTTTAAAAAATGAGATCAAGATTTCAGTTATAAGCGTCTAGATCCTGTAACTATGAGATTTTGGAGCGTTCTGAGCTAAATATTTTCCTTATTTTTAAATAAGCCCAAAAATATATTTTAATATTTGTATTATTTCAATCCTAGCTTTTTTCACCAACTTCAAGTTCTGATACAGAATAAAACAAATGTGTCTCTCCTCATAGTTCCTTTCCCCTCCTTCCCCTAAACACTTTCAGTGTAACAATTAAAATTTCATAATGAACCCTTATTTCTAATTTTATTATATTAACTATAGCCCATTGTAAGTGGTTATAAACTAAGAACAATAATTATTTTCTAAATATCTCATGTCAGAGAAGAGACTTTATACCCTTATCATTCAGTAAAACTTATTCTACAACTAACTTCAGGTAAAATTGGTTTTGTGACTATGCTGATAAAATAGAGATATCGAAAGACAATATTTGTTCATTAATATCATAAGATTCTTAAAGTAACAGCACAAAGGATTGGTTTAATGTTATTATCATTTTATATTTTTATGTGCTAACTTAATAATATTGAAAGTATACACTTTTCAAACTACATTGATGATTCAGAAAATGTAGTCCTACAGACTTCCTTGGAAGTGCTATAGGCATAACTAAGCTTTGGAACCTTATGGAGGCTACAGTCAGCAGAAGGCATAATACAATTGACTGGGAAAATAACACCACAATGTATTTCCCACAGTTAGCTACAGGTGACTGGTATGAGAAAAGGCACTTGATTTCAGCATAAATATTATATTAACTCAGATGAAAATTTATTCCTGTCTACTACTAATGAAACTTGCAATGGACTTCAACACTTCATCCTGGGACTACACTAATCAGAAGGTAACACTTAGTTGGGAATATAAGTGCTTTCTGTTGTCTGTAGGCAACTAAGGTAGTATGGCTACTGTTGTGACAGTTCAGACAGTTCAGAGTTTGAAATTGTTAATCATTCATGGGAAGAGGACTTTCTTACTTTCAAGCCCTGACAAGTATCTTTTCAAGATTTACCAGAGGACATCTAATGACTTTGAAACATATTTCCTACCAGCAGAAATCATTGAAGGTGGTAAACTGGTCATGATTTATACCAGCTATGATTTTTTTTCCAAGATAAGACTTTTGTTATCACTTAAAGCTATATTGAGATTGGAACTTTAATTTTCTTTACATTTTCTGCTGCCACTCTGGAATTCAAATGAATGGATATGTTGTTGTCCTTCCCATTATTGTTATAATTATTCTTCTCATTCAATCTTAAGAAAAACATGCTATGTGCATTGGAACCTAAAATATATTTCCCATATTAATTTGTTAGTTGGCATGTTATCATTCATGTCTCATCTGACCAATAGCACTACATAATAGCAATACATATTTATTGTTGCATTGGATCTTCTACCAGATGCAACATGCTTTTGTAATGCATATCCAGTAAACTACTGAATTAGATGAACTAGAAAATTCACGGAAATAATAGGGAAGTATTTCCTCATTCTGTTCTTCTGGACAGCCAGAATACTATTGGAGCTTAAATTTCAAACTTACATTGCAAAATATTTTGACATCAATGTATTGAAGGTTTGGGTAATTTGGTAGGGAAGAATGGTGTTTTGAATTTTGACAGCATTGTGCGTGTCAATGCAACGGATCAATGTGTTTGAAATGAAACATTCTTTCCCTAGAATGCTTCAGATATTTGTCAAAATATATTTCCTCAAAAGAAGCCAAACTGCTAAATTCATTTTGCCTTCTAACAAGAACCATCCGCACTGCAGCAGAGAAGTTAAAGCTCCTGTGTGGAAACAACAGCAGGAGACAGTCAATACAATTTTATACTCTGGTTATTACTGACCATCACTGTGAGCAGTGGTGATTCTCAGTTTGCCTTAATACTAAAGAACTATTATTTCATGAAGCCACAAAAATGAAAATGAAAAATCTAAGCCTTTTTCTGGGGAAAATGTTATATAATTTTATATCTTCTTCCCAAATGAAAGTGGAGTAAAAATTAGAGATGTTGTACAGAGTACCTAAGAGAGTGCAGGGGGTTTATTGAAATATCCTGGTAACTTCAGTTAAAATGTTAGCCATGCCACATGGTAAGTTTTATCTTCACAAATGAAATGGAACTTGCAGGTTCTAGTAGAGAATATGCATTTCCAATATTTTCATAATTTTATGGTATATATTTAGGGACAGAAATATAGCTTTATCTCATCATGCTTCATGTCATTCAGTACTTCAGTGACAGTAAATGTGAAGTCATTATCACACTGCTTTGTTTTACCAGGGATTGATAATTATTTTGTGATTTTCAGTTGAGAGAAGCTTGCATAACTCACCTGTCTTGCTGGAAGGAGAATTATCTCTTGGTTCATTTGACAGACTTATGTAGTTGTTTTTTTATAACTCCACAGAGGTACCTATGTTTTACAGAAAACCAAAGTACAGAGATACTGAGATAGAAGACATTGGGCGAAGAAAGTCCTTGTGGTTCACAAGTGAACAAAGGAACTTACTATCAGTGTTCTAGGTGTACTACATTCACCAAGGTGTACTGCAGTGCCATTACCTTCCTGTGATAGCCTTGTCCATTTTCTTGGCTGATGAATGGTGAAACTCAGGCTGTACTCCTATAGGATATGATATGGCTCGTAAAGACACAGATTGAGCCCATTTTACCTGCTGGTGACTAAGTCCTAACTTAAACTTGACAGTTCATGTTATCTTCTCTTCAGTTCAGTCTTTTCAAATGTGTTTTTTTTTTGTAGAAATAAGGCAATTATCTCCAACAGTGAAGGTGCTATCTCTCCATGCACGCACACTCCTCATCTCTTGTGAGCTATCAGCAATTTAGGTCTCAATCTTTGTGCACCATGGTAAAGGAAATATTATCACTCATCTGGCCACTATCTGTAAACAGTCAAATCCTTTTAATTTAGCTGCTAATTTCTGTTGAATATTTTATCTCAGAATCAATTCTATTGTTACGGATTACACTGAACTGTGAAAAGTGGTTTTCATGATGAATAACAAAAACACAGTATGGAACATCTTAAAGTAGAACTCTTTAAATGCATTTAAAAATACTTATTCTCCAGGTTTAAACTAGCACAAATGCTGAACTAGTCTCTGTCTAGTTTGAACCCAGCTGGCAGCCAAACACCATACAGCTGCTCACTCCCCCTCTCCTGCCCTGGGGGATGAATGAAAGAATTGGAGGGGTAAAGGTAAGAAGGCTCTTGGATTGAAATAAAAACCATGTAATAATTTAAATAAATTATTTCTTAAAAAAAATAATTATTATATTAATGCTAGTAATAATAGAATATATAAAAAAGTGTTGAACAAAGCAATTGCTCACCACCTGCTGACCAATGAGCAGCCCATTCCAGTCCAGCAATCCTGGAGGAGAGAAAGTACTGAAACTACAATTCCAGAAGACCCCCAGCTTCCAAGAGCACCTTCTTCTATATACAGAGCATGATATTGTATGGTATGGAATATTCCATTGTCAATTTTGGTCTGTTGTTCTGTCTATGCTCTGTTGGAATCAGAAAGCGCAAACAATTGAAACTCATAACTGATGATAAGCATATGGTGTCTAGAGCAGTCACTGAGGCTGGGTGGAGAACCAGTGGTCAGTGTTGCGATGATACCCAAGAGGAACGTGGAGTGAGGCCAGATGTAGTTCTGCCCTTCCCATTCTACTTACCCACTGAGATGACCTGTGGCCTGGTCTCCCTGATTGCATCAGTAATGGTAAGCAAAATGGGATGTGGGCATTTGCTCAAGCGCTCACCCATGTCCTCAGTGTTTCTTAACATGATTCTTGACATGATTTTGGCATCACCTAGCTCACCCTCAACAGATAATACACAAATATGATCTGAAGATAATACATTATTAGGACAGTTCCCAAAAGGCTGAATTAATAAGATCATGCTGTTTTAAAAGGGAAAAGAAAGTTCTTCAAATGCATGGGAGCTAAAATTTTTTGTTTATCCTCATAGTGACAGAATTGGCACCGAAATGTTGTGTTCATGGTGGAAACAAGGTCTCTCTTGAAGTAAGAAGGGTCCTATCTATCACAGATACTGCAATCATAGACCCATGGACAGGAACTGTCCTAAATTGTAAGGCATTTTTTGTTAATGAAATTAGATATTATTCTGGTATGCATACTTACCACTACGATGATACTACTATACTACATACCACTAAAAAATTAAATTGAACAATGAAAATAATTCAGGGTCACATTCTGTCTTCAGTTTCTGCCCATAGATAACAGATTGGAAGAAAGAGAAGTTCCATAAATACATTGGGATGGAAAATCTGGGTAATTTCAAAGCATCTTCCTACACTCAAAATACATAATTTCTGGTAAAGCTTTTTCTTTTGCATTAGTATCCCTTTCTTATACATGCACTATATAGTCAAATTTATAATCACAGAACTTGATTCTTACTAATAATTTTTGCAGTGTTTCCATACTAACCATTACCTCTTGGTGTCTCACTGATTAAATGCACATATATATATTTCTAATACTATTTATAATTTCTAATCTATGAGCTTGCATTAATTAAGGATTTTCAGAGAGTTAGGCCCTGATTCTTAAACTGAAAGGCTGCTTTTACTCTAATGCTATGAGACAAGAGGTAACAGGTAATGTTTATATTATTGATTAATCAGACACTGAAGGGATTAGGTTCTAAAATTGTTTAGCACACAAAAATCCATACTTATTGCATTAAAACAGATTTGAGACCTTGTTTATTGGCTATATCCAGGGTCAGGCCTCTGGGATTTATTAAAGCTGAAATGTCTATATTATATGTGAACATAAACCAATCTGTTAAGAAGACTATCTAATGTTGGCAACACAAAGACAAATAATTGTAGTAAATTACAGGTCAGTAATTGAAAAAGACCATTTATGCAAACACTTGTAAATTTAGAAAACTGCCTAAACATTAAATATATTGAGTAAATAAAGATGAAGTTTGGACAAGTACCCAATTTTGGCTACTGTTTTCTTTGCTTAATGGATTTTCTATTATGTATTCATTTTGTAATTTTCACGGATAAAAGATTTCATTGGCTTGGCCATAACTTCTACATGTGTATTCAAACAGAACATTTGTGTCTTATTGCTCTTTGGTATATAAAGTACTGGCCAGCACAAGTAAATACTGGTTGCTCTTTGAAAATTACAGAGCTATTCCAGTATGTGGAGAGGTAGGTCTTTGTTCATGTGTTTGTGCATTTTTAGGTGTGTACATGTATGAGATACTGACTTTCTGAGAGTCAGAGACATTAATGTAATGTAAGAACTTAATTAATAAAGTGCATTAATAAACTACCTTAAGACAATATTTATTTGGTGAATTTAAACTCTTGCCTTATTTGTAAATCATCTACAAAGAAAACAATGTGTCTACAAGTTTGCTTCATCTTTACTGTAATTCGATATTCCATTTTGAAACTTAAAATTACATGATTTGCACAATAACCTTTTTTCAGTTTCCTTCGAAAGAAGTGATGACAATTCCAAAGATCAAAAGTCATGTATAATAAATTGGTTTGGATTCTAAAGAAACAGTTTTAATTTTTTTACCCAGAACTTTTTAACAGTTTTGCCAGTTTGATGTTCAATCTGTGTTATATTGGAAACACTTGCATGGATGTACATTATCCTATTTATAAGGAGTATACTGTGTTTTTCTGTATTTCTCCTCAGATTCAAGGATAAATTTATGGGGATATTTATTCCTGGTTTTGTTCCTGTTTGAAACTATGGTGTCCTTAAATCTTGCACAATATTATTTTCTATACTAGCAAGTGATTGCTGGTCCACCTTTTTTTATTGTTTTACTTTCTATCATCAGTAATTGTATGTTGCAGCAATTCTACAGTCCTCATGGCTTTCCATTCTTCATTTTGTTTTAGATGTGAACAAGGGAAGGAATATTCTTGTTTTCTCCAGGACAACATTTTGCACATCATAAATATTTCCAGCAGGTTTCTCTCTCTCCAGCTCTGCTTTTTTCAACCTGCTTATTCTACTTAAATGACCTGTCTTTGGAAGTATGGAATACTATTCCATAAATATGCAAGGCTAGACTGAAGTTTTGCCATACTGTAGGTGTTGTTGGTTTTGACAATAGCTTCAAGCTGCCCACTATTTGCTGCTCTTGTTTATTCCCTTCTATTTCCCACCCACGTGGTCTTCATAAAATGGCATATGCATGCACCTCAAATAAGTAGGTGATTGTATGCAAGACACATTTTATTTCTACATCTCTTCTTGCAATTCTGTTTTAATTTCTGTTAATTATTGCAAAGAATCTTGGCACAAAGTTATGGCTTATAGTTTGTCATTGTAAGCTCAAAATCTTTTAGTTCCAATGTCCTTTACATTGAAGTGCTTTGTTCTGATTCCTTACCTTTAATATGGGAGACCATGTTATGTTGATGTAGGCTTTGTTGACAGAAAAAGTTTTACTCCTTATACCGATATAGTCCTGAGACATTTTTAGAAATTCATTCCCCATAATAACAATCTTATTTAGAAATAAAATTACGTCTTTAGCTTAAAATTTATCCTAACTCATATAAAGTGGAATAATAAAGTTTCCTCACATAGGGTAAAAATATCTGCATGGATAGCTAGCATTAGTAAAAATGTGTTAATTTCAGTTAAGACCCAAGTTTATACAGAAACTATTTTGCTGTTTAGGTGTTGTTTTAATGCTGTTTTAGGTGCAAAATATAAAAATCAATTGAAAGTTGTTCAGATATAGAAATATTACATATTAATCAACTGTTTGAGGGAAAGGCAAACACACTGTAGGACTGCATCTCTAGGAGTGAGATTTACTACCCCACCACCTACTTTTTCCTTACACAATTATCCATGGAGGCTGTAAAGGACATATAGAACATGCCAGATCAAAAATATGCTGCTAATACTGGACTCTGAGAAGGTAAATAAATTTGGAAAACTAAACATTGCACTGTAGTTAGCTCATATGATTCAGATAAAATATGAGATGATAAAGACTGAAAATTTACTGTGGTATATGGTGTATATATTCTAAATGTGTCTACTCTGTATTCTTCATATTTTCACCATTAGCTATGTTCCACTTTCAGATTCTCCTCCACTGTTTAGCAGATAGGCAATGCATATTCTTAGTCCAGTAACTTTCTGCTTTATTCTAATAAAAATATTGCTAAAATTGATTTAGTTTTGTTTGGTTTTCCAAGTGCCACACTATTGCTAATTCAAATTGTAGTTAATGCCATCTTATAAATACTTTATTCAGTTTCATGTAACTATTCAGTAATAAAATAAGCATTTAACATATAAAAATGTAGTGAAATATTTTGAAAGAGAATATAAAATATAAAAGGTTCCATAAAATATCCATTAGCAGGAATATCAACAAATACTTGTGTTTTATTTTTTCCCCTACTTTCCTGGTCTAGTGGAATGATATAAGAAGTTTAAAGTAAGAAAAAAAAATATTTTTCACATCCTGAAATCTTTGCAATCATTTTATTTCTTCAAGATAAATTTGAAGTCTTGCTATGAAAAATGTTTCAACTGATAACTTTTGATGTTTTACACCTTTTGATGTCTTGAATTTCAGAAACATTATACATTGCATTGTCCTCTACAAAGGGTACCTTTCCCTACTGTGCCATTGTGTTAACATTGACCTTGTGGTATGACTGAAGCCCCTTTTTCACAGCCTTTCCATATGACTCGTGCAGGAAGATGCACCTGGAATGAGGATCAGGCCTGTTATAGGGCAGAAGTACTTCTCTCTGAATGAGTCCACTCTCCAGTAACTGGACAGAAAGAAGGTAAACACAAAAGAGGAGTCAGCAGAGCTTTTATACCAGTCCTACTTTTATTCTCTGGCCAGAATACACTTTTCAAGGACTGCAGCAGTTTACTACCTTCTGCTTTTTCCTTCCCACCCTCAGCCCCTCCACATGAGCAACAAAGAAAGCAAGCAGAACATGTTATAGATCTGAGTCACACATGCAGAATCTGGACATTTCTTCTAATCCTGTCATGTTGAGCTCAAACTAGCTCTTGGAAGGTGTTACCAAAGCTGAATCAAATCAGGAAAAAATCCAGCACTCTTTCTCATCAATAAACAAACAAACCAACCTTGCATTTGTTTCTCCTTGGAAGTTTGCAGATTCAGGGGATGACAAAGATGGGCACAGTTTGTCTTCTAACATATTATGAATGCCACTTCTGACATCACTTGAGAAGATGAAAAATGTTTATATAAAATGCCAGAGATGTATAAGCTAATTTGTGGCATGTGGCATGAATGATTTTGAACCAGAAAGTTTGTCATACACCTACTGTTTGGCTGTAGAATGTATAAGAAGACAGATCTTGTTGACACATCACAGCTGCAGCTCAACTCACTGTGAAATGCTTTGACTTCAACAAAATTCACAATATGTACCCAAGGAGAAGAAAAAGGAGTGTTAAAGTCTCCATCTCTCTTTTAACGTCTTTGATGAAAGTTGAACTACTCCAATTTTGCAGTTGTAGCAAATAGGACAAGTTGAATCACCTTTGGGATTTTTTTAAATGTAGACTGAAAAAGGAGGTAAATATGACCTACTATATACTGTTGTTTCATAAGAATGAGTGATGAAAGTCCTCCACAGTTAGAGATTACCTAGAGAGGCACTGGTAAAGAAATTGGGAAGAATTGGCAGGTAGCAGTGATGGTGAGGGATGCAGGTGAGGTGCACATGCCTTAGGTATCCAAGTACTTGGTATGTTTGTATATGCCCTTTAACAACATTATGCTCTTTTAAAGTCTTTTTTTGAGAAGCAGACTTCCAAACCAGTGAATCCTCCTCCTCTTATTAGACAAAATGCTCTTCTCTAGACTTAAGAGAAATGACGAAGAGAAAAACTATAAAAAGGATAGGTTGAGAATAGTCTTGTTCAGCTCAGATTGCAAGTTCTGACCATATATCAGCCATAAATCAGGTGACGTTCTGCAGTGTTATTGACTTCCATTATTTCTCACTTCTCTACATCAGCATTCCCAGGAAGACAGGCCATAACTGGCACCAGATGTTATCTAGTAAATTACTTTTGTCCTACAAACTCTGTATGTTTTTCTTATATGATGCCATTTGGGTCAGATCTGCTCTCCATCTGTTATGTGTTTTTCTGTTTTCTCATTTTCTTCCATGAAACTGGTGATTAAGTAAATAGTCAGTAAATAGATTCAGAAGTTAAAGTATCATTTCCATTAATTTTAAATTAGGTACCCAGAGTCTTTTGGGGAGTAAGAATACTTTTAAATTATTTTAAAATGTTGTCAACTTGTGTATACATAGATTTCGTAGTACGTGTCCTGTGCTATTTTGTAATACAGGTCCACGTTTTTTTCTGACTTCCCTATAAAGCTGAATTATTTTCTTGTTGATATTTAAGGAGAACTGGACGTGACTGTATCATAATATCCTATGTAAAGCAGATATCTGATTAAAATTATATAATGTTTTCTATAATAATGAACTCTTATTATGACATAACATAGTGAATTTTCCAACAACCTGAAGTGATGCTTTTACTGTGGTCAGGGATGTCTATTTTTGTAGATTACTCATTACTCCCATTTAAATTGATTCTAACAAAAGTTTCTGAGTCTATCCTGACTAAATATCTGGTACCATAAGGTTGGATAATATGAACTGTTAAAAAAATTATGATGATTAGTGTCCTGGTTTGAGTGAGAACAGAAATAATTCTGTTCAGTGACTTTACTTCTCATCTAAGTTCTTCTAACTGTGCACTGTCTGAAGTTAGCAGCCTGTTTTAATGGACAGTGTCTGCTTCTATCAGTGATAACAGCCCATGTTTAGAGTTACTACCAAGGATTGGTGTGCAGACCAAGGCCACTGCTGGATCTTGTTTACCACATTGGGGGTGCAGGAAAGTGAAAGGCTGCACCTGCAGGGAGAAGCAGACAGGGCAGGTGACCCCAAACTGACCAACGAGGTGTTCCATCACATATACCTCATACTTGGTATAAAGCAGAGGGATCTGGAGGGTCTATAGCTCTCTCTAGGGGCTCCTGGTCTCTTCTCACCTCCTGGATAGCTTTGCCAGCTTTGCTTGGCTTGGCTCAGGTCCTCTTGTTTCCTTCCTCAGAGGAGACAAGGAGGACTCTGTCCGTTCTGACTTTGATCCCAGTCTGTGTTTTCCTGAACCCAGTATCAGAATCCAGCTCCTGAACACAGCTCCTGTCTGCTGAGGGGCCCAGCCTGGGACTTCCCTTGTGCCTGCTCCACACCATTGGTGATGGTGATGTAATTACCATCAGTGGGGGTTGGGTTCGATTAGTGGTTCTGTATATATTTGTATATATTCTATTTTTATTGTTATTATTAGGAAGCTCTTCTAGCTTCCTTTTCTAAGTGTGTCTCCCTTATTCCCTTTTTATTCTCCTTTGGGGAGGGAGAGGGGTTTAGCAGAGAGAGTCTGTTATAGGTCTAAGGAACCGCCCTGACCCTAAACCATGACAGATAGTGAGATAACTCTTTTCAGATGCACATACAAATTACACAGTTAATAGACTGTATTTTTACTGACAGGAGAAGATGAACGCTTTGACAGATTAGGTAAAGTGTAAGAAAACTTAATTCTTGAAAACAATTTTCTTTCCTTTGCAGAGATGAATGCTGGGGACTCTATTGTTTCCTGACTACCACATTTCTCTTTAGGCTCTTTCAGACTTGATGAGTAACCAGGCTTGCTTCAAGCTGATGTGATCCATTTCTTTGGCTTATTTCTGTTGGTTGATCTCACCTGATGATGACATATTAACTCGTTTTCACATTGTTCCTTATGGTGCCAGCCACATAGAGAAGATGTTTTTACTTTCTCACTGAGATCTTAAAAATGAATTTTCATTTAACCTTAACAGTTCCTTTTTCTAGGCTTATAATATCAAAATTTTCTGATGTATTACCTGAGGTATTTGTAAAAAAAACCAAAAAACAAAAAAAAATCATAAAATAACAAATAAACAAAATTTAAACAGATATAAAAAACATGTACAAGACAGAATTTCTTAATACATACATTGAAGTAGTCCCTGACCTGAGACTTCATGCAGTATACCTCATGAAAACACAGTCTACTTGAAAGGCTCTCAAAATTGAAAAAGGTATCTGTCCTTAGAAAAAAAACCCCAAACACATGTCAAAAAAATAAGTAGGCATATTGGTATAACATAGTTCAAAATGAGCAGTACTTGACATAGCGTTAGCCATTGATTTTAGCTATTCCAAAAGAGTAGGATCTATGAGTTCTTATGGATTAGAATGAGACAGAAGATGTCAGAATGGAATCAGAATATAAATTCTGTGCTTTATAAAAAAACAAACCAAACCAAACAAACCAAACCAAAACAAACAACAAACTGTGAGGTTGGGGGCTACTAATCTGCAACATTTGCCAGCATTTCTTTTCAATTCTTACTATGTCAGTGCTGCAAATGTATCAAAAAATAAATCCAAAGTCTGACCAGAAAGTTCAAGGGCCTGTGAAACCTGAAATCCTGCTGTTGGTCTCACTGTGGAGGAAAAACTTACTGAGACCATCACACTGATACCCTTGGTATCATATATATTTGTGTATACTGGCATGCAGAAAAGACAGGAAGAAAAAAGTAAGTTTAGGAAGTGAGAAAATAAAGTCTTTTACATTTGGTGCAAAACTGAAGAGACTGTGGTGAGCAGCTCAAAATGCTAGGGATTTTGATAGTCTCCCTATTCTGGTTGTTTCTTCTGTAAAGGCAAGGGAGGAAAATGCACTGATTTATCTCTTGCTGGTCTGGTTGTCCTCTGGGGCAGGAACATTGCAAGTCACTGTTTCAAATACAGGCTGTCACTTTAGATGATAGAACAAAGGGAAGTGACTAAAAGCAAATAAAACTTGAATTCACATGGGTATAAAAGGACCTTTTTCTATAAGCAGTCGGTTATAAACATCACTCCGAATGGTTTGTGAGGCAAAAATAATGGGATTGTTTGAGAAGCAATTGAGGTGCTTTCTGACAAAAATAGTATATTAGGAGATTAGTCTCCAAGGGGTGGATAACCTTTTCAGATTCTAAGTATTTCTTCTGTTCTCATGTGTGAGCTTACAATCTGTTAGTCTCAAAATATATCTCCAAACCCACAGGCCCACCTTCCTGACAGCTGCTCAAACAACAGAGCGGAGGAGCAGAGAAAAAACTCTGTACCGTCACCCACCCAACAATTCTGAAAAATTTAGTAAGTTACTCACACAATCTAGAAATGCTAGTGAGGGCAGGAGGGGGGACAGATGCAGTGGGTAGAGAAGCCTCTTAAATTGCAACATTTGCAGCACATGCTTTAAAACTAAAAGGTCCAATTAGTATAATAGGTTTGAAATCATTTCAGCACAATCCTAAAGACAAGAGAAAAATTGTCCTTCAGAAATGGAGCTTTATTGTTCAGATGAGTATAGAGATGAACAATGAATTCTATCGGGTTTGGAGGAAACATTCCTTCTCCTTCATACTGGACCATACATTATTAATGAACACTATTTTCAAGTGTGAAAGAACTGTTTGAAAAGCTTTAACATAGTCTATTGGATGTGATTGACACTGTCATCCTTTTCATTTTGCTGTTGGCAAGAGGCATCCCTGTAGATTTATGTGCATCTGGACATTACTAATATTCTCCTTGTTATGCACTCTGGGCAACTGTGATATGGAAATTTTTAGCACAGTTTTTAGGATGGGAGTTTACTGTTGTTATCTGCACAAAAAAGGAATACTTTTTTTCTCTGACCTTTTATGAGCCAAAAATATTTTATGTCTGGTTCCTTTACAACTCTAATATGCTTTCAATATGTGCAGTTTTTAAAGGAATTTCATCAAGATTCCATGGATTCCTCAGATATTTCTAATGACTCTTTTCCAGACAGTTAGTTTCCAAGACTCACGTCCACTCATCCTGCTTCTATTTTAGCCTCCATTTTTCCAATTTGATTTCATTGTCAATTGGATTGGTGCATTAAAGACTGCAGCTAGTGTTTGCCTGTCATTTAGAACCACCAAACCTCTTCCGATTTGCCTGTATAATGGGTTTTAATCACAACAATTAAGACTGAGTGAAATTAAGAACCACTGAAAAAACACTTCTAAATTACATATAAAACAAAATTACCAGAGGTTATGAAAAATTTTTCAAGTTAATGCTATTTATATTGGGTTTATACATAGATTTAGAATTATTTTAGTTTCTCAGACCTTATAAGAACATGTCATCATTTTATATACATGGATATTGTATAGAAAAGAAGAGAGGAAAAACCTATATAACTGATACTAAACATGAATGATCATGTAGACATTGCATGAAGAGAAGAGTCACCAACATGGAGGTTTAGTTTTTAATATAGATTTTTTACTTTAGCTTTTAAGTATCTATGTATAAAATACACACGGTCAAATATTTTATTCAGGAGGCTTAATTATCATTTTGGCTATAATTTTTGAACCTTTTTTAAAGACAACAATTTTGCTACCCAGTCATCTCATGAGAGGTCCTAACCAGAATAGATCTTAATGTTAAGGATATGTCTGAAGTGTTGGAGTATGAGAGAAGGTAACGCCATTGGGCTGGAAGATGATAAATCAAGGCTATATTATTTTAAAAGATGTTTTAATATCTCCAGATACTCTATGCAATGAGGAAGGAAGCCATTAGTTTTTAATTAGTTTTTTTCCCAAACAAGGAAGCCATTAGTTTTTAACTCAATGCAGAGTTATCTTCCCTCTAGTTTGCTCCAAATAGCCTATCTCCTTATTCACAAAACCTCTCACCTCATCATTTTTCCTTATGCAGATATCAGTTTGCATCCAGCTATTAAAGGCACATGAGCAGCTGCTTTCTGCTCACAGTCATCAGGTCTGTTCTTTGAGTGACATGTCCACCACCTTCCTCAGAGGTCAGTCTCAGCTTCTCCATGGCAGGTCCATTGTTGACCATCCCAGGCTGTGAGAGTTCAGCACTGAGGTCCCTCCTGCTTGGCAGCAAAAGGAACTGCCACAGCTCCACTAGACAGTCTAATTACACCAATCAATCATGTAAAATAATTTACATGGCTAGAAGTGGAAAGGTTATAGCTCATAAAGACACTTGCCAACTGAAGGGGTGGGGAAAGAAAATGTGAAGTCAATGTATTACTTAAAAAATTATTCAAACGTGCTATCCAAGAAAATATTCTTAAACTGTTCCTCTTAGTCAATTTTGTTTCTCTGGGACAAAATCTAAGTGACATATATAAGATATAACCCTATACATCAGTAATTAGTTACAAGAATCAGTACCTTGTTTTTGAGTTGTCCTTTGTGCTTTGAATTTTAGCAGTTCCAGATTCACAGTAATATAGACTTTTATATTTTTATGACTACTTCCTACTTCATGACAACTTTGTGCCATCCTGAAGAGCATATGATAGCTATGCAGAATAGTCAGCAAAAGTTCTTTAATGAGAATTTTAAGATTCTTACATAGTTTCTTCATTTTGTTTTCCCCAAGACTGTTTGTGGTACTTTAAGATTTTGTTTAGTAATCACAGCTGTGGGCCACATGATATCATTTTGTGGTTACTCTCAGAGGGATAGGCATACAAAGGTAGATTCCCTTACCATTCATTGAGAAATTTCTTTCCAATTCTCCTACTTACTGTGTAAAGTTTACTTCACCTCCTTAGCAGAAGTGTGGTTTTATGTCATACTTGTAATGGGAGAGTCATCTGCATGGCCCATTGTGCTGGATCAAATGTTTCCTAGGAACCATTCCTTGCACGGGATCAGAACCTAGATCCATTTCTTGGTGTTTCTGAAGACATTATAATTCAATATTAGGATCTGATGTATGACTGCCAAAGGCCTTTGCTGAGTGACTTAACTATGAGCATCAAAACACCATCTTCTCAAATGGTTATGCAAACATTATTAAATTGGTATTGCCAAATACTACAAAGCAATCTATCTTTATAACCTTGATACAATCATTACATGTAGAAAACATACATGGATTAATAGAGTAGTTCAGCTTCTTATGAATTAACATAATTTTTTACAGTATTTTTGAAGTTTGAAATTTAAAATAATATATATGTATCCCAATATTTGCCACTGTCCAAAATCTATCCTGTTTCCAGTCTGAAGTGGAGGTGCTTAAAAAACAAGAACAAAAGATTTAATGGTTCTTTGTGCTTATGTGAGAAGTTCAAACAAAAAAAGCCCCAAACACTTTCACTGGAGATTTTTAGGTTAAACTAAAGTTCTCAAGGAACTTGGAGAGTTTGAATAACAAAACTTCTCAATGTTTATATATGTTCACTGAAGAAAGCAGTCACATTTTTCAGTGTTAATAAATAACTCCTTCCTATCATGTGGTATGGTATGTTTGCACATATTCTACCATGTCAGTAACCCAAGCAAGTGGATTATCATGCAATTCATTTTCTCTGTCTCTCCCATGATGTAGCTTTGCCTTTTCTTCACGGAAAATGTAAATCACTTTAATAAGCAAGGTAGTTTATAATGGTCTGCTACAGGTGCAGTTTATTAATTTTTCTTTTCTGTGCTGGTATAAATAGAATGGTTTTGTCTTAAATTCAAATTTTGTAGCTGAACCAGTTTTAGGAAGTATCTGATAATTCATAATAAGGAATTTAAATATTTTTGCTTCACTGAGTCCAAACAGAAAGAAGAAAAAAGGTGTGTATTGGGACCACAGGCTGTAATCCTCTTGCTTAGTGTTTTCCTTGTGCAATATCCTGAGTGATATGTCATGTCTAAATAGCAGAAATCAATCTGAGAACATACTTTTGGTTCTGTTTTGCTTGAACCAGACTATCTACACACACAGGTAGAGATAGACACTTTACAGTGTTCTGGATCATAACAATTAATTGTTTATTGTTGCTGGGATTTGAGGTACACAAGAACTTGTAGATAAAACATCACTCACCCCTCAGAATGAAATGTGATACCAAGTGAAGGGATGAATTAGGGAGTGTTCTAGCAACTATCCAAGCCAAACCCAGAAAAAGTGTTTCATTTTCAAAAAAAAATCTTTTCTAGAAAGATCCTATATAACACCCGAAAAATACAGAAATTATTGAAAACAACCAAAGACTTCAGTAAAAAATACTGGGTTTGTTACCATGCTCCAAGCCTTATGCTCCTTTTAATTTTTTTCCACAGGAGTGTTACATTAAGAGGATCCTTAAATCTCATGGGAATCAGCTATGCAATCTGAAGTGGATTTTCATCTTTCTGAACTCACTGTTAGCAAAGCTCAAACAGAGCAAGGTGAAGACTCCCAAATCTGTGTAGCTCAAGTAAGGATCAGAAGCTTTTTCCTGCAGGGAGATGCTTTTTTTCCTTTGCTGACTTGCCACTGCCATTGCCATGATAACTTCCACCACATCCATCCATAATAGATTCTCCAAACACTTTCTTCATTAAAAATGAAAAATAAACTGCAAAACCAGACAGATGCTGTTAAAAGTTATCCACTTATATAAAAATTATCCACTTTTGGCCATAAAGTTCATGAAGAAGCTAATAAATGATTGTGGAAATATTACTTTGAAAATTTAGACTGGATTTGGTATAGTTTAACTGTCCAAAGAATAAAGGTGAAGAAAGCCATATTCATATGTGAATATTTAAAAATAATTAAAGTCTGCTCTGAGGAACTAGAATTTCTTTGTTTGATAATTTACCATTATTAGCCAGATGATGCTGTGACAGCATGTTTTTGACCATTAGCTAGAGGTGTCCTACAGTATTTGATGAACAGTGTTTCTATGTCAATCACATTATTTCTCAAGGCTAATTATAAAGACATAAAGTTAATAAATACACTCTTGTTAAGTTTTGTGTATGAAAGCACAGTCACAATTTCAAATGCACTGATAGGTTAACCTGTAAATCACACATTTTTGCAATTGTTTTCAATTTCAAATTGTTTATTTACAGTGTTCTGATAATTTCTTCTAAGTCTTTAATATTTAATTTACCTTCTGTGGGGAATATTTCTTGCTGAGCAGTCTAGTAAATTCTAGGACTTTCATCATAAGGTTTTAGTCTGCTTCTCCTAAAAACTTCCCATGAAGCAGTAAATACTGCACAACAGCATAATATTCTATGGTCCTCACCTTTTTTGCTCCTCAGCTAGGTTTGTGGAGAGTTATTTTCTTATGTCTGTAATCGATATGCCATGCCAGATGATTTTGATTGAAGTAAAAAGAGAAAAGAATATTTCCCACAGGAATCTTCAGGGAAAGTCATGTTTGAACGTATATAGAGGATATAGAGTGATTGCAGTTATATGCCTGAGGAAATTTGGAATAAAGAATATTGTAGTAAGTATTCCAATCATTGCAAAATAGTTTTAAGGAAAAAAAAAAAAAAAAAAAAAAAGAAGGAAAAAAAAAATTCCAATCCTAATCTTTCAAAATATAGTGTAGTTTTGAGGTTTTGGGTTCTCTGCCTACTTACTTTTGTTCTTCTGTTTTGTAAGTTGGTGGTTGGTCACAAGTGGTGTTTTTCAGGGCTCAGTATTGGGGCCCATTCAGTTTAAAATCTTTACCAATGATCTTCATGACAAGATGAGTGCACCCTAGGTATATTTGTAGATGACACCAAGTTGGGCAGAAATATTGACCTGCTTGATGGTAGAAAGGCTCTACAGAGAGACCTGGACAGGATGGATCAGTGGGCCAAGGCCATTGATGAGGTTCAACACAGCCAAGTGCTGGGTCCTGTACTTGGTTTGCAACAACCCCATGCAGTGCTACAGGATGGTGGAAGAGTGGCTGGAAAGCTGCTCAGCAGAGAGACATGAAGTTACTGATCAACAACCAGATAAATGTTAGCCAGCAGTGTGCCCGGGTGGCTAAGAAGGCCAATGACATCCTGGCCCGTATTAGAAATAGTGTAGCCAGAAGGACTAGGGAATTATCATCTCCATGTACTCAGCAGTGGTGAGGCCACACCTCAAGTACTGTGTTCAGTTTGGGGCACCTCATTATAAAGACATTGAGTTGCTACAGAAGGGCAACTAAACTGATAAAGGGCCTGGAGCACAAGCTTATGAGGAGTGGCTGAGGGAACTGATGTTACTTAGTCTGAAGAAAAGGAGGCTGAAGGGAGACCTTATCACTCTACACCTACCTGAAAGGAGGTTGTAGAAAGATAGGGGTCAGTCTCTTCTCCCAAGTAACATATGATAAGACAAGAGGAAATGCATTCAAGTTGTGCCAAGGGAGCTTTAAGTTGTGTATCAGGAGAAATTTCTTCACAGAAAGGGTTATCAAACACTGGAACAGGCTGCCCAGGGAAGCGGTGGAATCACCATCCCTGGACATGTTTAAAAGTCAAGTAGATATGGTGGACTGGTTTAGTGGTGGAGTTGGTAGAGTTAGGATGATGGTTAGACTCAATGATCTTGAAGGTCTTTTCCAACCTAAATGTTTCTATGACTCTATGTCTTGCAACAGAACAGTAATGAACTTCCCAGGGGGAAAATGAGGTCCATTTCATCAGCAGTACCTTTCTACTATGGAAACTGAACTAATCTTTGTGGAAACTGGCATGTCAGATACTCCTTCTTATTCTTCCCCTCATCTCTATTAATTCTCCATATTTACAGACTGGTAAAAGGTGTCCCTCCAAATCTGATGGCCCAAGTGTGAACAAAACAAATCATCTCAAGTTGTACTGTATTTTATTTCTAGCTTTGCCAATCTCCAGCGACTCTGAAGAAGTTCCTCCTCTCCCCTAGGTTCTTTCCCAAGTTTTCCAGAAGGCAAGGGAGAGCAATAATTTCATTCCAGCTCTGGAAGGTACCCAGCACAAGCTTTGAACTAGTTTTAAGTAATACAGAATGCAGCATAAATATGGTGACAACATTTCAGTGTAGTCTTTTCAAGCTGCTGTGAGAATACCAGATACACAGGACTCTTACTGCAAGAAGAAAGGAATGCTGTATCAACATGCCACAAGTTTATGTCATTTCTACACTTAGGGGTTATCAGAAGACAGTAAAATAAATCACTATGCAAACCCAAGAAAGGGTTGCATTCCAGTAAAGGAACTAGCAAACTGTTTATCACAGAAAGTACCCAATATATACTTAACCCTCTTTTTTTCGTCTTCCATAATAAATAGTTTAGAAACATACATGATATTTATTAAAAACAAAACCAACCAAACAAACAAAAAAAACACAAACAAACAAAAAAACCAAAAACAACAACAAAAAAAAAAAAAACCAAAAAAAAAAACAACCAAAAAACCAAAAAACCAAGCCAACAAATAGTTCAATAACTTCTCCAATTTTGTGGGTTGCCTTTGAAATATCTGTTCAAGCTGCACCTTTGACTGTGTTGGCTGACCATTTTTAAAAAGGAAAATATGAAAATGATTGTTCCTATTATTAAAACAGATTTTTGATTACTTCCCTTTAGTATTAGCCTGATCTACTTAGAAACAAACAATTTTACAATTTGATTAATTCTGCAGGAAGCAAAACAAAACTAAACGTCATTTGGAACAACTGAATTTCTAAGGAAAAAGAAGTGTAAGCAAAGCATAAACTTGTTTAGTGTGATTTAATGAAACTTCTCTTTTTTTTTGCAATATGTCCACAAACCAATCTGCTTAATAACATACACTTTAAGTTGTCCTTGACCTACCAAAATTAATGGGAGTTTTACCACTCACTTTAATGGAAACATGAAGACACCTAATTTATTGTCTTCAGGAAGTTAGTCCTTCATGCTCTAGGTAGAGATGTCCCTACTTGTGTAGGGAGGTTGGACCAGATGACCTCTAGAGGTCCCTTCCAGCCTAAAACATTCTATGATTCTATGAAGACAAAGTGGAAAAAGTGACAAAGGATATGAAGTATTGATGCAATTGAACTTTGCCCAGTGTCCCACAAAGAACTTAGTGGTCTTATTACCTTGGTTTTGCCCAATCATATTTTTTTCTTTTTATTCCTATTCCCTTTCCAACACTCTTGATAAGCAAAGCTTAAAGTTTCCATCTTAAAGTTTCAGTGCTTATAACCCTAAACATTTAATCAGGTAGTAATTCTAATAATAAATGTATTTCAGAGTATAGATTCTTTACACCTAAATGCAACAAAAATCACCTAAAATATTAATTAATATTCAACAGGTTCAAAAAGTCACTTATGCTAAATTAGGATATTTTCAACTAGATGTCACTATGGTCAGCTAGAATAGAATTAATCACGAGATTAAAACAATGGGACTGAATGTCTGGATGTAGACATCCACAGCCATACGAATTATCTAAGGTTTCATTCACTGGAGATCTAATCAATGCAATTAATAGAGATTAGAGAGCAATTAATCTCATCTGAGCATGAACAACTAAGATGGGATTTGTTTTCTTAAATATTGATGTCTCATGCCATTTCAAATGCTAGACAATATCTAGGATATGTGCGTAAGGCTGACTGGTAAATTACTGTGTTAGAAATTATCTTTGCCTTTCAGCTGGAGACTGGGATAGATGAAGCTGGAGGGCAAGATACCTCAGAGTATCTGAAATCATTCTTGTATTTAACTGACTAACTCCCCAGGCTTTATTACATTTATGGCTTAATTCTCCATTGACTATGATATATCTTCTGTTACCTAGCATAGGTGACAGACATCTTCTGACACCCCTATGGGGAAAAATTATTTTTGATACTGGTAAACCAGCTTAGTAATTTGGGACACAAACTAAAGGTCTTAATTTTCTTAATGCTTCAATTCAGAAAAAAAATAAATCGATCAATGCTCAGGCAGCTCTGTAACTACACTGCTGATTTGGGGACTTGGACTCAAACTTCTCATGAATTTTAGTATCTTAAATTTACAATTTTTTTGAAAAGTTAGGCAGCCTAATGCCTTTGACTTTGTGAGTCTATGTCCTTAATGATTACTTTAAATGCTTTATAGCACAAATTTTCTAAGCACATGCTATGAGAGTGAAGGCCTGATTCCAGAGTTGTAAATTATTCCCATACAGCACTATGAGTGTCAGTTTACTCTGAATACAAGCTTCCACTGCATGAAGGGAAGTTCTATGAAGTTAACATGTTTGTTTAGCAGGTAACTGCAGCAGATTTTAAGTCACATGTCTCAACTTCTGAAGAGTGCTATAACTACTAAGATAGGAACTGTACATTAATGACAGATCTTGTTATGAGTTTTAGATACATAAGTTTATAATTTAGCTGACTGTTACTTTCTTCAAACTGTGACCCAATTGTTCTGTTTTCCTTATTACTCTATCTTCTGAAATTTTTCCTTTCAATTATGCTTGTCTATTTTATGTACTCTCACATTATTTTCTCCTAAAAAATTTGCTTTATTTTGTTTACTTTTCTTCTGGTATAAATCCAGAGTAATTTTCTGGTTTCAGTGGAATTTCTCCAGATGTGTATTACTGATTAGGCTGAAGGAAGATTTTGTTCATATGTTTCTTCCTCCTTTGTATTTTTTGATATTTTGAACTTTCCACTATCTTACATTAGTCCTTCAGCAAGAGCTTCTTAAGCCCCAGGACAGCTCTCAAAAGCAGTCTAATGTGGTTTAGGCAAAAAGAATGCTTGACCTATTCCATAATGGGAGCATGCTATTTGCAGATAAGGAAGCACGAGTTATAAATTTCCTGCCAGCAGCTCATGATGCATTTCAGAGTTATATATTCACATCCTCTAGCCAAAAAGTGCTTCCTTTATACAGTGGAGAAGGAAAACAAATAACTAAACAAGCATTTTGCTTCCTATTAATGGGACATTTGAATAGGCTGCCACAGAACACTACAAAAGGGTAATATGACATTTTCTGTTGATTCTCCCTCTGTAGAAATATACTATGCATATTAATTGGTTCAGACAGCTTTAAAATGGCTCATCAATAAGAAAATTTATAGGTGGAAATCAGACTTCTTTTGAAAGTTGGAATAAGTATGATGGAGGATGTTCCTTGAGGAGAAGTTGCTAGAAGATCCATGTAATTGTTAAAATGGCAAGGCTTCAGTCTATATATGCAATAAAATATAAAGCTAAAAAAAATGGCTTGTATGGCTCTTTTCAAAATGGGCATTTCTCACTCCTTGCATCTATTTATCCAACTAGGTCACTTCAAAGGTAAACACTTTTCCAAGTGCTTCTTTGATTATTGTAAAAATTTTACAGCAACATTCATATTTCTTTATGTTATTATAGAAAAGCTGTCTTTTTAAGCAAGACATTTAGGCATATTCCAAGAAGTGCTATCAATTCCAATTCTATCCATGTATAACTTGAAAGCCCTTGAGGAGGTTACACAGATGTGGTAACTCAAGAAGAGCAGTATGCTATCATCACCTATGAAAAAACGGTATCAGTAATTTCAGATTGGGTTTGCAGAAAGAAGTGAGTATTTGAATTTGGGAGTATATTCCAAGGTGGAAATTGGCTTAAAATATATTAAGATAAGAGATATGATAATTTATTTCATTATTCCATTCCAGGAGTGGCCAAGTAGAGATAAAGAAATGATGATTTTCTAAGGTGGGTTGGCCTTTCAGAACTTGATTCAGATTCATAAATGGCATAATTTTGAGTGCCGTTACCATTTGTATTGAACAATAAATATTGATTCCTCAGGAGAGTGATACAAAAAGTTAAGATGAATTGAAAGCAGATTGCTCAAGTCTCTTTACATTTGAATCAAAAGACTAGGCCAAGTATTTAATCTTTCCATTTTTCCCCTTCTTTTGTTAGAATAATTATTTCTATGCTTCATTTTAAAAAATTAATTTCTTTTTCCCATTTTAAGAAGGAAAATGGGATTATTTTTTTTTATGCCATAATTGAATCTATACATATATCCAAAAGCCATTAAACATTAGTTGTCCTGCTGGAAAATATTACTAACTTATAGATAAACTCTTCCATCTTCAGATATGACTAAGGATTTGACCCAGTACAACTTATCATAGCTTTGTGAACCATCAAAGCCTGAGATGATATCTCTGATTTTACAAATAAGTCTTTTACAAACTTATTTTACAATGTCCCAGAAAACATTAAAACAAGAAAAACAAAGAAAAACAAAAATAAGAGAAAAAGGAAAGGAAAGGAAAGGAAAGGAAAGGAAAGAAAAGAAAAGAAAAGAAAAGAAAAGAAAAGAAAAGAAAAGAAA
>JANIJG010013049.1:0-27215 GCA_024611175.1 Megaceryle torquata | reverse complement strand
ATGAAAAAAACCTACTGTGGAATGAATTAGGATTATGATTTTCAACATCATTAGAAATTGTCCATCATACTGAGTAAAACACAGCCAAATGTAATTTGGAAATCCCTAATATATTGAGAACATAAAATATTGGTTATTTTGAATCTTTACCACATAGCAGTGTTTGGGTTTGTTTTCCAGATATAGGAACATATCCTTGTGTAGCCAATATGTTAGTCAATATGGGAATCAAAGGCCAGTCTCTAGGCTGCTAAGCTTAGACCATTACCATTTCTGAAATCAGAAAATTATAAGAAAACACCATTGCATTGAAAGATTTCTGACATCCCAAGCTGGAAAAGCACCTACCTATGTACAGGTAGGTCATCTAAGGGGGTAGACTTTGGTGCAAATTAGGCAAAGGACTCGAAAGCATGCCTGCATATATGGAATAAAATGCCTGAAATGCATCATTAACATACTCCTGTAAGAATTCAAATGAAGACAGAAGGGTTTGTTGGTTATTTTCATTTGTTTGGTTGGTTTTTAATATTTGTTAAGTTGTAAATGCAAAATCCTAACATGAAACAAATGAAGACAGGTTTTTTGTATGTTTGCTTGTCAAGGTTCTTAAGATGAATATATTTTGATCAGCAACACATTTTAAAATATTAGTTTACTTGCCACAGCTATGTAAATAATTATTTTTGTAAATTTTTTTTCTACCTTTACATGAAACACAAAATTCACTCCATTGTTGAAAGGAGCTCTATTTTTGTTCTTAAGTGACAAAATTTTCTATACACAGTCAAATAGATATTTCCTTAGACTACACCCCAAAAACAATAAATGAGTTATTAAAAAAAAATAATTCGGAACACCAAAGAATATCTTGCTCTCCACAGACTACTTAGTAATTTTCCTCATTTCATCTCTTCCTGAAAGCTTTCTGTGTTCCTCGTGTAAAGATATACCCCATGAGATAAAGAAACCTCTACATATTTATTCTTTATATGTTATGGAAACAACCAAATAATGTCTGCTTTCTATGGAAATGCTTTAGATATACAGAACCGCAGGGAATCCCCTTCTGCCCTGAAATTCCTCCCTGCAGAAAATAGGACTGATTGCAGAGGTCAAAGACAGAGGACAATGGATGCTGGTGGCAGTGAAGCACGCATGGAAAAAGGCATGCCCCTAAGCAGGCTGCAGTGTCCCCAGGAACCTGCTCACTATTGTGGAGCAGTAACTGAGAAAGACTGTCTATGCATATTGTACAAAGTCATCAATAGCATATAGGGTGTAGTACCCTTTGAAGATTTATTAAGTGTGCTGAGCTGGTGTGCCCCAGAAATCCTGTAGAAAAGTTAGGTCCAGCTTGCCACTGTGCTGGTGCAACCTCAATCACAGCACTGCCAGCCCTCTTCTATCTCTGCTAAAGCATCTGTCCTAAACTGACGTAACCTGCATTTTATATGTATCTCTGTGCTTACAGGTGTGCACATGCAGGAATGTACCTATTTACCTTTAATACTTTTCTCTGTTGGTTGTGTGCCTCTTTATATGTACACATATAGTAACAAGACACACCGCAATAGTGAATTATCATTAAAGTGAACTTTTTTCTATTCAACAATCCTAGGACAGGAGATAATAATGAAGTAAGTGTGTCAACATGATGCCCATCTACAAGAAGGGCAGGAAGGAGGATGCAGGGAACTACAGGCCTGTCATCCTGACCTTGGTTCCGGGGAAGATTATGGAACAGTTTATCTTGGGGGTGATCATGCAGCAAGTGCAGTACAACAGGGGGATCAGGCACAGCCAACATGGGTTCATGAAGGACAAGTCCTGTTTAACCAACCTGATCTCCTTCTATGATCAGGTGACCCACCTAGTGGATGATGGAAGAGCAGTGGATGTTGCCTACCTGGACTTCAGTATGGCATTAGACACCGTTTCCCACAGTATTTTGCTGGAGAAGCTGGCGGCTCATGGTCTGGACAGGTGGACTCTTCGCTGGGTTACAAACTGGCTGGATGGCTGGGTCCAAAGAGTGGTGGTAAACGGAGTTAAGTGCAGTTGGTGACCAGTCACAAGTGGTGTCCTTCATGGCTCAGTTTCAGGACCAGCCTTGTTTAATATCTTTATCGATGACCTGGATGAGGGGATAGAATGTGCCCTTAGTGAATTTGCAGATGCCATGAAATTAACTGGAAGTGTCAATCTGCGTGAGGGTAGGAAGGCTCTGCAGAGTGATTTGGACAGGCTGGAGCAATGGCCTGAGGTCAATGGGATGAGGTTTAACAAGGCCAAGTGCCGGGTCATGCATTTCAGTCACAACCCCAGGCAACGCTACAGGCTTGGGGAGGAATGGCTGGAAAGCTGCCTGGAGGAAAGGGACCTAGGGGTGCTAGTGGACAGCCAGCTGAACATGAACCAGCAGTGTGCCCAGGTGGCCAAGAAGGTCAATGGCATCCTGGCCTGTATCAGAAATGGTGTGACCAGCAGGAGTAGGGAGGTGATTGTGTCCCTGTATTTGGCACTTGTGAGAACACATCTTGAGTACTGTGTCCAGTTTTGGGCAGTACAAGAAGGACACTGAGGCACTGGAGTGGGTCCAGAGAAGAGCAATGGAGCTGGCAAGGGGTCTGGAAAGCATGCCTTATGAGGAGAGGCTGAGGGAACTGGGGTTGTTTAGTCTAGAGAAGAGGAGACTGAGACAAGACCTTATTGCTCTCTACAAGTACCTAAAAAGGAGGTTGTAGCAAGGCTGGTGTTGGTCTCTTCTCCTAAATTACTGATGATAAAATGAGAGGAAATGGCCTCAAGTTGCATCAGGGGAGGTTTAGATCAGATATTAGGAAGAAATTATTCACTGAGAGAGTGGTTAAGCACTGGAACAGGCTGCCCAGGAAGGTAGTAGAGTCATCATCCCTGAAGGTGTTTAAAAAAACAAGTAGACATAGCATTTGAGGCTATGGTCTAATGGACAGATAGATGTTAGGATGAAGGCTGGACTTGATCCTAGAGGTTCTTTACAACCCTAATGACTGTATGATTCTATGTAATATTTTACTTGTCTTTTGAAAAAATTACTAAACCAAAACTTATGATCAAAGAGAATTGACAGTATGGGTACTTCTCCAACTACTGTGTGGTTAGAAAGAAGTTCAAAACATACTCCAAGAGGGAAAAAGAGGTCACTGATTTCAGTGCTCCAGGGTTTTGCCTTTAGTTTTGAAATACACAAACTGAACACTTTTTATTCTTTTGTTGACTTGTTTATTCTTGTTGATCAATTTACTGTTAATTTTTCCACTGTATGTTGAACATAAATGTTAACACTATTGTATGTGAGAGGACTTTTACTGATTTCCTCACATATTCTTGCTTTTCATGCATATCTCAATAATAATGAATTGAGAGCTTCTTGTTTTCATGTTAGTTCACAGGATTTACTTATCTTTCTCCTCATTTATATTGCCCTAAATCTATAATTTTATTGTAGGGAAAAATACCATTAATACATAATTTGGCATGCAATATCTGTAGTAACACCTCATTTTTAATCTTACTTTAATATGTTTAGTGTAATTCCAAACAGCAAAGATAAGAAAAAAAGGCTGTCTTCAAAGACAGATTTGCTTGAAGAGATACGTTTTCTATGTCCAAGATGGGATTATATTAAAAATGTCATTTTGTATATATGCTTATAGTTGTACTATTTATATTATTTATAATTTTATTTCAACTATTTATATTTATACTTATATTTCTATTTAGTACAGATCACCTTCACTTTCACTATCATCTCAGTTAACTGCAAACTGATTAAAGCAATAAATCAAAGTAAACGCATATATTCCATACTCTGATTTGGAATTTGAAATAAATTTATATAGAATAATGACCTTAATGGTTCATTATTCTTACAATACATTATAAAAAAAAACCAAAAAAAACCCCCCCAAAACAAACAAACAAACAAACAAAACCACACACACACAAAAACCAAAAACCAACCAAACAAAAAAAACTAGGTACATGTAATTTTGAAGTACTTTGCTTAGAATGTTTAAAGTACGTTTGTGTTTATTGTACTTATTCTATCTGCACATTTTGTTCTGTGTGTTTTTTCCAGAGAGTTTCCTATATTCTTGTATTTTTCTGTCATGAAGGATGCCTTAAGTGATGACACAAGTAACTATTTAACATGTTTTGTTGTAGTTTCTTTCTTCCTTTTTTTTCTAAAGTATACTTATCTTCCTTGAGCAGAAGGAACAGAATGAATTTTGAATATCTGTGTTCTTAAGAATACATTTGTGTAGTACTTAAAATTTTGCCCAGAATGTGCGAGGTGGAAGGCAACAACAATCTTCTTTCAGCAAAATGTTGTAATTTGTTCCTTACCAATCCATGATGATCTTGAACAATTTAATCTAAATAGACTCTGCTATTTTCACACATGAGTGGGTAACAATTGCCTCTGAGGTGCAAATGTGATGAACTGTTGACCATGTCATTCAAAGGGAAAAGAAGCCACAAAAGGCATAGTATATGCAGTGTACATAAAGCTAAATTGTTATCTTCAGATAACAAGTTATTGAACTTTTTTTAATGTAAACTTTACGTACACTCTGATCTTTTCTGTAAACTAGATAGCTAAAAAGACATAAAGGTAATTATTGGAAACCAATTGCAGTGAACTGCAGAACAAAAGCCATTCCTTTTTATTATGATAATTAAGCAGAGCACTAGGCTTAGTAGGACAAAATGATTTCAGGCCTCTTTACATTTTGTTGATTAGGAGATTGAAAATGTGATGTCTTAATAAAGAGAAATGTACAGTTCTAAAACCACCACTCTTTTTCTGCGTTATCTTAAATATAAGTATTTTTGTCTTTCACATAAGCTGCAGTGCTAAGGGCTAAGTCCCACATTTACAGGTTACTTTCCGTGGGACCCTAATAATTGTCCCAGTATGGCTTTGTTAACATGCATTCCAGTGAACCACATCACGTACTCTCTGCGAAGGTGATCTTCCTTTAGTGGCCCACAGAGCAATAGCTACACCTCTTCTCTGCTTCTGCTCTATTCCCACTTCTGCTAAGGCTCATAAGGTAATGTTGGGGCTCAGAAACATCAATCACAAAATGACTCTAGTATTTAGGACATTTAGGACAAAATGACATTTTCTGTGACTGAGTTCCGTGTGCAATCTTAGGCAAAGTATCTGAGACCCAAAAAAAAAAAAAAAAAAAAAAAAAAAAGAAAAAAAAAAAAAAAAAAAAAAAAAAAAGAAAAAAAAAAAGAAAAAAAAAAAAAAAGAGAGAAAAAAAAAAAGAAAGAAAAAAGGTGCAAATTCTGAAAAAAGGTTTTGGTGGAGATGGTTCTTCTCTTCAAAAAAAAAAAACAAAAAACCCCAGCTGTGGAGAATTTCAGGTCCCCAACATCAAGAATGATGTCCTGTGAATGATAGTCTGAATCTCCATCCACATTATTGTCTCCTAATCCCCTTTATTTTAGCTATGGGTATTTGCTCAAGAAGAAAACAGCAAATCTTACAGATGCAGCTTATTATATTTAATCATCATGGTGCAATGTGTATAATTGCCTCAACATGAAAACTTCTACATTTATAATTGCTTTGAATGCTTATTTGATAAGTATAGATTTCCAGCTGCTGATGTACAGAAGTGAAGGGAGATCAGGCTGGAATACTTTGAAGGCAGAAAACTATACACCTTTTGTTTCTGCTGTTTTGTTTTGGTTCGGTTCTTACCTTTCTGTTTGGGATTGAGTTCCCTAGAGGCAATGATTTGGAAATCTGTCTACAGGATTCCCCTAGGAAGACACTAGGGACCTAGGGGATTTCTGACACAGATCCCATTTCATCCCTGCTTAAAAGCTACTTGCACGTGAGATGTGGAATACCAGTGCCATCCATACAGGACGGTTCAGCAGAGATGTCATCTGTTGATAATGGTACACTACAAAGCTATCAATAATCACAGTTAAAATGAGACTTTTTTTTTTTTTTTTTCCACAACAAGCTTAGCCTTTTGTTTATTCACACAACTTGAAGCTCTTTCTAAAGTTTTTTAATTATTTTGTCATTGAGAGATAACATCAGATCTTGAATTGTAACAGTTTCTGCCTGTAAGAGTGGAAAAGGGGCAATTCCCTCTCCCCGTAAAATGTAAGGCATAACATGGAGCAGAAACATTGTGTTTCAGGTGAAAAAGGGAAGGACAGATGCCTGAATAGCATCCTTCATCCATCTATGTGACTAGAAACAAGGAACCTCAGATTTAATGCTATTCAGGACTATTCAGACAAGAGAGAAATCAATGAAAAATGCTGATTTGTTAAAAATAAACCTTGTGTAGAAATACATACATTTCAGGAGTTATTTCACCTTGAGAATTTTCTTAAGTTTTAATGAAAATTTTGTTCAAAAATGGGAGAGAAAGAAAAAACCCTCCAATAACTCACTCAAGATAGAAGTCCTGAAATCATGTCTGTAATAACCCATAGGGTGCAGAGCTGTAAACTTCATTATCTACAATTGGAATGCAGTGCATTTTCTATTAGTTATTCTCTCAATTAATTCAGTTTAAAAAAGTGTTTTTATACTCCCAGTTAAGAAGCATTGTCAAATTATAAATATTTTCCAAGAAATGAGGAAAATGAGGAAGGTATGTTTTCCTGCTTGCCTTTTTTTTTGTGTTTAGCTTTTTTAAATTTTTTTTTTTTTAATGACAGACTATGTTTATTGTGTTTTTCCCCAATTCTGCGTCACGAGATTTTAACAGTATGTCTGTCATCTTATGCTGGAGCACCTGATCTTCCATTAAACAAACACAACCTCTAACCTTTCTAGTTGCAAAGATAACCTTCAAACTGTGAAGTGAATGTATTTATTTTTATCAGCAATGTCTCATTTGGTCTGAAGTATGAAATGAATGCAAATTTTTTTTTCATTTATCACACTGTTGAATATTAATACTAATGCAATCCAATTTTTAGTGTCAAAGAACTATTTCCATGCTGATCAAAAACTTCAGGAGAAAAGACAGGAGATCCCAGTATATGCTCTGTTCTTCCTTTGAGTGCCCTTTGCCTTCACAGTCTTGGAGAAGTAAAGAATGTGAGAAAAAAAATAATTTTAGAGGCAACGGTCATCCACAGCTCTCTTAATAATAACTGAAGCTCTTATCCAATGACGTCCATCCAATTTTCTAGAGGCTCACAGCCTACAGAATTCTACAGACATTACAATTGCATATCCAAGGACAGAATTAGAACATTTTTCTTACCTTTATTGATGTGATCAAAATTATAACCTCAAAAAGGGGTACTTGAAATTAATTATATAAATATCTGAAACCTACTGCCTATCTATTTTCCATTAAATGCTTGATCAAAGCAGTTAGAGTCATGAGTCTATTTTCACCAGGACCATGAAGAAAATGCAATGACAGCTGCAATATTTAATGCAAAAGAAAAGAATCTTTTGAGCCTAAAAGAAGTTATATTTGTTAAATATTCTGCAAAAATGTACTTAACTGTTAAAAGCAATTGAAATACAAAAAATGTGGCAGGAGACAGGTGTTCCTAGTGATGTTAAAATAAAACCCAATAGAGACACAGCCCTGTATCAATAAGAGAAATGTTGAATTAGACGAAGCCCAGGAAGCAGAATAAAGTCAGATTGTTTTTTCTGTTGATGGGTTTTGTTTTGGGTTGGTTTGGTTTTTTTACATATCAAAAGAGATGGTAGTTAGAGAAGACTTTATATGTATTTTACATCTAGGAATTTCAACACTTTTGAAAAGACAGTGTTTGTACCAGGCTGTTTTAATATGTTTATGTCTAACGTGATTTACTGATTGGAAAAAAAATAGTATTTTACTCAATCATTCTCCAGAGGAGACCTGCCTCACCCCCCCTCAAAAAAAAAAAACAAACAAAGCCAAACCAAACCCAAAAAAACCAAAAACAAACAACCAAAAAACCCCAAACAAAAACAAAACCAAAACCAAAACCCACACAAAAAATACCCCAAACAAAAACAAACAAGAGTTTTTCTTGATAATTTAACAAGAATTTGTTTCTTTGTAACAGAATAATCAAAAGTACACCTTTCAAAGGTGTAATGAGTTTTGGAGCTGGGTTTTTTTGTGAATTAAGAGACCCAAGAGAAATGAAACTTTATCTCAATTAAAAATTTTATTTAATCTGAAACTATGCCAAAATAGATTGCAGTGGGGATTTTCCTCTTTTGCACTATGGTATGGTATGGTCTGGTCTGGAAACAACCACACCAGATTTCTACTCTGTATGAAAGTTACCCATGGGAGAGTATAACAGGCAAAAGTGAATTAGCTCTACAATATCCTTACAATTTTTCTTAAAATGAACCACGTTTTTTCCTGCAGACTGGGCTCCATTCACAGAGAAATTCACATTTGTATTCTGATTTTGATTAATTTCTTCCCCTTTGTTCTATAAAAATCACCTTTTTTCCTGTGATATGAAATTACATTTGCCTATACTGCAACATAAATTAAGTGATTTACCTAAGACTACACAAGAAATCTGAAGAAAAGAAATTAACTGACCTTTCATTCTGATTAAAGTAGTAAACACTGAATTAACCTTTTTCCTAAGTAGGTTCTGGGCAAATATTTTTGAACAGTTAAACAAGTAAATAAACCAGGAGAATGATCAATAAATAAAAATATATTGAATATGTAAACACTTGTACTCACCTGAAATTAGGATAACTTCTCACTGAAGTCAGAACTTCAGCTGTTTGTAAAATCAAAGTTCCTCTAAAGAACTGAATAAAGCAACTCTGATTAATGTTCCTAGATAAGAATCTCATATTTTTCCATCATTCAAATATTAGCCCTGTTAACAATGAATCCTTCAGCTCTATGGTTTAATGATACTCTTGATTGAAAACATTATAGACTTATTCCTTCAGTTCTATGTGACCATGCTAACTTATTTCAAGTTAGAATTTGGCCTAATGCTTCCTCTAACAAGATATCAGGTTTCAGTCACTTGACTCCAGAGCTATGCCAGCTGGGTTTTCCAGCTCAATTTTAAAGGATAAAAAGACCAAGTTCCTTGCTAAAGTGTGAAAATAGGAATAGAAACTTGGGCGGACAGGCTATGCAAGAAAGAACTAGGAGTTTGCAGTTTCCATAAACTTTATTTTTAATTAATTAAAAAAGACCTCACCAAAATACACAAACCACCCCTGCCCACAGTAGAGTTATGTAAGTAAAAGTCTGAAGAAATATTTATTGAGAAATTATGTCAGTATACTCATGTGTGGAGCAAAAAAAAGGTATGTGGAATATTTCTTCCTTAACAAATCTGTGAAAAAAGTAAGTCTTAGGAGTGAAAACGAAGCTCTTTGCTGGAACATTTGCATCTAATTTGTGGTAAATATACTGAATAGTTATGTTTTACATGCATTTTTATTTAAAAAAATAATAAACAATACTGCAAAACAAAAATCAAAATAATAATTGCCTTTACTGTCCCATAGGAGCAACATTAGAGCTGTTATCCTCTAAGTATTCACTCCAAAATTTTGGCAAGTAGTTCTAAGAACATGTCCCACAATTACTGAAAAAAATACTGTCAGGGAACAGTAGAAAAACCTGGGCTACTTCACAAGGGAAAATGAACAAGAAGCACAGGATGCAAGGGTAGAAGTCCCAGGTGAAGCTGGTGAAGGTGACTAAGGCCTGTTGGGGCACTCTGGGAGCACATAGAACCTCTGTCTTGCTGGGTGGTTTCCAAATATGTTCCTCAGGTGTGTAGCCCTGATAATCAACAGGGTGGTGAAGCTTTCCCTGGGTGAGTTTACAATCCAAAGTTTGCTTTGCTTCTGATGCTGCTTTCTGACTGTGGGGCTCAGCTGGTGTGAGAAAGGGTTTGGGTGATAAGGCTTTGGGAGAAAGATATGAAAAATGGTGTGGATCTTCTGGGACCTTTGGAACATTAGCAGGCAAGTAATTGGGCAAATGAGCTCTATTTTATAGCTATCTCAACCATAATTTTGCCTGTTTAATGTGAAGAAGGGTACACTGGACTCTATGTAGCTGAGCACATTTTCTGGTTAAGTGGCCTTACTGTAGATAGCCTTTTTTATGCTTCAGTGTGTAACATTTATTATTATATTATTTTTATCATTATAGGTGAAACAGTGATCTAATTAACTCCAGTGAAATTTCAGTGGATAACTACTGTGGGGCTAGTATTTTCTCCATATTTCTGTGTTAAGTTGTAGCTAAGCTAAAGAACCTTCCCATCGCACCTGCCATTCTGCATACCCCTTGGACAAAAGCAGAGAATGTGAATATGAAACAATTGCAATAATTTACCAGAAATACAAGATCTGCCAATGTCAATTCTTGCAAATCCTCTATGAATATCTGCCCACAGTACCAGAAACAGTACTTCATACACAGAAATCACAGACTTCAACTTAAAGTAGGTCATTTCCCTGAAAATACTTTTGTGGATTTTGAGTGAACATTTACCTAGGTAGAGCACTTTTTTTACTCATTTCTGAGGCTATATGAAAATTACTGTCAGGTTGGTTTCTTGCAAAGCAATCTATAAGCAAGCTATTTTTCACTATGGCGATTTAAATGAAATTTCTCATATGATTGCCCATTTGCTTTTATCAGAATACGATTAAAAAAGTTTATTTTAGCAATAGCATTTATTTGGTCAATATTTATCATAAATAGAGCTGTTCTGTTCTCAATTTTTCCTTTTTTGTCTGTTGGTAGTTCAAATCTGTTGTGTCTTATCATGGACAGGGTTAGTCAGAGCATTAGCATGGAATTCATATGGATACACACTGTATAAAACAATGGAGCTACAGGTTTTGGTTGGGGTGTCTTAAGCACTATCTAAAGACTAATAATAATAATAATAAACTACTACCCAAAATCATATTACAGAAAAGCAGTAAACAAGAAGTCATATTTCTTGTCAGAATTCATAAAAAAAAAAAAAAAAAGGCAAAATTAATCATTTAGGTTCTATTTTAAAGGTTTATGAAGGTCTTTACTTGGACAGATCAAATTTGTCTTCAACCATGGGCTAAACTGGGCATGTGAACAAGAATGTAAGAACACTGCAAATGTGTATTGTACTTCCAAAATGGAAGAGAAACAGCAAGTGAATTCTTATTCAGCAGCTTTAAGCAGAAACACTATGACCTGGGCTAAGTATGTTTGAATGTTTTTGAACTTCCAGTTAATAATGACCATATTAAAGAGCTAGGTGCTCTGAATTTACTTCAGGAGTCTCTCTATTCATGAGGTGCTGAGAAAAGCAGTCATTCAGTAATCAAAAGAGTTCCAACCCAGGCTCCCATCATTTGTACATGAGAGACATACACCTTCAGAAGTAATTCTTTAAGTGTTTATTAAGCCTCAGAAGATATCTGCATTATAATTTTACCCAGAAGACAATTGAGAACACCTATGGTTTGCCCCAAATTGTTCAGGTCCATCAAATCTGGCTTTGGAAATGCTTGGCCTACATTAACAAAGACTTTCAGATTATTCTTGCAGTTCAATAATTCTACTTGTGAAGCTCTCTAGATACCTTCAATATAGCAACATTTGCTGTGTAGGCATCTTGCAGTTGCTCATAGCAATGAACCTCAAATTTATTCTCATGGTCATTAGACTGTGCAGCAGAAATATGCTAATGTACACTGCAGGTCCTGAATGTACCTGGATGTCAAAGACCCATGCTTTGGAATTTGGATGTAGTACAGGCATCATCTTAAAAGGAAATGTAGTATCTTTACCATGAATAAATACTTATTGTGAGTTATTAGTACAATGAAACTTTGTCTGAACTCACAGGTTTGTTTTACATTTTCCTTTGACAAACAGCTATCCTGATAGGAGAAAAAACCAAACCAAACGAGCAAGAAAGAAACCAACACCAAACCAAAAATAAACAAAACAAACCTAAACAAACAAAATGACACTAATTCGGTTCTTCTATAAAACTCATCAATTCACACTCGGACACCAGACATAGAAGACTAGACAACTTACTAATGCTCTTTAAAGAGGCTTTGAAAGCATATTGTGTTGATGGAATCATCTAATGTTTTTCTGAAAGACCGTAAGAGTCATATTACATGTTAGAGTCAAAAATATTTAATCCCCTCAAAATCTTGAGAGGTGTTGAATAAACGAAGGTGGAGTGGGTTTTTACTCGTAGAAGAAGTAAGTTTGCTAAGTTTTACACACTCCCACCTATCTAGAGTAGAAAGCAGACTATGTAGGCTCTAGAACAGAACTGCAAGTGGGGAAAAAAAAAAAAACAAACCAAAACACAACAGTAAAGTGATGCATTTTTGGACCAGATTTATTGTGTCCTAGTGATATCAGCTTTCCAATATAGGAAGTTAAACTGTCAGACTTGCAGGCTTATGGTCCATGAATTCTAGCAATACCTGACTCTGCAGGTCAGACTTTATGCATGCAGCCGTATATTTGCAGCAGCTTTACCTTCAAAATATTATTTCCTTTAAAGGTTTGCTGCACAAAATGTTGCATAATAGGACTGTTAAATAGAATTTACATCTTCTTTTTAGCCCTCCAACTTGTGCTGGTGTTAGGAAGCCAATATCCTTATATACCTCACAAGATTATGTAAAATAAACAAGCTCCTCCAGAGGTGGAAAGTCAGCTCCATCTCCAGCTGTCCTCTGCAGGAATTAATTCATTTTTAGAGAAAGGCAAGGAAATCAGCCTCATAACTTAGGCATCTAGATGCCTAAATAGCCCAGATGATACCATATTTCATGTCGACATTTTTCCATAAAAGGATAATAACTCATTAATGTTATGTTATTTTCTGTTGATGCTGAGTTTGACCACACTATCAAAAATATGTTCTAGAACCACTTGTTCAATAGAAATTTCAATATCAAGATACCGTATAAAGATGGTAAGTAGTTATAGTTGAACAGTTTCTAACATAAGTGTTCTTACTCCCTGGTGGAAAATTGGTAGGTATTATCACTATAGAAAGTGATAATAATTATGGATGACTATTAAATGTATGCACCAATTAAAATCAAATAAAAAACACCCCCCTCCATTTCAACCACTCCTTTACAATCAATTTTTTTTTTTTTCACTGAAACTCTTGGAGCTAACCACATTATACCACTCAAATTATATTAATAAAAGCAGAGAGGCCATGAGAAATCAAATGAATGTTTTATTATAGCACCTCTGATCAAGTGATTGGTAAAGAAAGGGCTTCTAAACTTAATTTAGATACTCCCCTTCTCTTTCCTCTGATTAGAACAGTTTCTCTGCTTAGGAAGCAGCAGTGTAACACTGCCACCCACTGCCCCTCTTCACACAGGTAAAGTCATGAGGGTAGATAAATGTTCAGGAGTAATCAGATCTTTCCAGATATTGTTGTGAAACCTTTATTAAGCTTTGAAAGCTCCTCAGGGTAAGTTGGACAGGCTGTACTTACTTTGTTTTGAATCAGGTGTAGTATGGTCTTCATCTCACCTGCAGTAAATCGACTCTGAGCATTACAATACCTTTATGTGTTGGGTTTTGTTTACCCACTTTCAGATGTCACCATCTTCTTCTGTGACTAAATACAGTAGTACTTTGCTTTAAAGAAACTCATCCTCTCATCTGTCTCCAAGTAAGAGGCAATCTATGATGAGCACCCGGCTTATTTAGCCTATTGAGATGAGGAAAGCTGCTACTATAAGGTTGCAATGCATGGCACAGTGAGCAACATTTCAATGAAACTGAAATACCTACTGTTCCAAACTTTTCATTCTACCTTTCTGCCTCACTGTATTTGTATATTTTACATTTATTTGAAGGAAATTTTGCATTTCTCTTATAAAAATGACATTGCTTTCACTTTGCTGACACAGGAATCATTATAAGTCTAGTCATACAGGCTCATGGACGTTGGTTTTAGTTATTCATTAGTTGGAAAAAAGACTAGAACCACTTTAAGCTCCTAACAGTATTATTTTTTTATTACTGTATTTGTGTGTCATTTTTAATCATGCATTCAATTCTGTTTAAAATTGCATTCTGATTTGAAACTTATAGTCTCAAAAGTCAATTGGAAATCTTGCTAATTATATTTTCACCCCAGTTTCCAAAAACCTTCAATCATTACTGGCATTCAAAGTACATGAGGCATAGGACATGAGGTGCTGCAGTGTCAAGATATTAAAAATTACTGCAAGGTCTTCTCATTTGAGCCCACACTACCATGCCCACTTCTGGACCTCTTGGTATTTATAAATAATAAAGAGGAAAATTACTAGTTTTGCTCTCAAATACTCAGCAAATTACTAAGCACAGCTTTCACTCATGTAAAATTAATTCACAGGCTTGGTGCCTGGCATTATTTTGCTATAAGAAATTGCATTGTATCTCAAATGCATTGAATATGAGACTTAAGGAAAAAAAAAATCAATAAAAGAAATTAAATATAGCCAGCCTCCCTCAAACAATAAAAATCAATGCTATGTTATCAGGTACCTAAGAAGCAGGTTTATTTTCAACATTAATCTGGATAGTAGTTTCATGGTAATTGATTTTTTTTATACTTAAGCTGTCAAAAACTATAACAAGCAATGATTACTTGTTATTTTCCAAATTCATAAAAGAATTGATTCTGTGGGGATTGTGCTGGGGTTTTTTTCCCCTGTCTTTTCTGGTACTGAATTAGTTTTGTCACTGAAACAATTGCTAATCTTTCTTGTAGTGATGGCACAATTGAAAAATAAATATTCACTAGGCCTTAAATGGAATTGCTTTACAACTGCAGTTAATTTCTGTTTGTCAATAAAAATAAAGCAAGTATATCTTCATTATTTTGATTGGTAAACAGTGTGACAACTTATCTATGGCTGAACTAAATGTTGCATTAAATATTAATTATTATGTTTTCATAAAATGGAAAAGGACTAATTCCTAAAAAATTAAGCTAAAAGCTGTTAATTTATTTTGACTGAAAACAGAACATAAACCAGAGCAACATGGGGAGAAGATAAGTAAATATTAATAAAAAAAAAAGAGAAAGTATTTTTATTAAAGTTCTATGGGAATTCTGAAATGCTGAGAATGCATAATATATATGTTGAAGTATCAATTAACAATTTTATTTTCATATTTAATATATTTAAGGATGATGAAAGGAAGACAGGAAAAATCTGTATATAATCTAATATAGAAATAGAAATATAAAATAGGATGTGAATTAGCAGAAGGTTATTGCAAAATGTAGACACACCATCCTGTTTTAAGGATTGACTTCAGTTTTCAGTAGGTTATTGGATAAAAAAAATAGAAAAAGGAAGGATTTCTGTACAAAATTTAAGACTCCTTGATAAATTTTCCTGGTTATTTTATATAGATCATATCCCTTTATATCATGTGCTTAGGGGAAGAATATTATCTGGGGAGTAATGAACAAATAAAACAAGCTTTACACTCTTTTGATTTATACTGACAACTTGCATGTAAAACTCCTTGCAGTTCCCCAAGACAAATCAGAGCAGTTACAGTTATACTTATTGCAGGCAATTTGTAACTATGTGAGAGATTTTATTACCATAAAGTTGCTTTCCATAAATAGTGGTAGCAGCTGGAGCAGCAGCCAAGTTCGAGATGGCAAAATTAGCATAACAGAGAGGTACACACCCCTTCAGTAGCATCAGTATTGGTAACACTGTGCACGTTATCTGATCAGAGTTATCATAAGAGCAGCATGGCTGTAGACAACCTAGAAGATGATATGTCGTTAATACTGATATGCAGTTCTGCCCCAGAAGAAAAAGGGGCAGACACAAATTTCCTTGGTCAGCATTGTATTTTGCTTGTTATTATCTGTGGAATTAAATGCTACAGACTGTTTTGTACTATAGGAGAGGGATGGGAGTTAGATGACTCTACGCACCTGTGAAAGCACTCTTCAGTATGTTTAAATCATTTATTGTCCAGTCTTGTTTTAGATGTCTCAAGCTTTGTAATTTACAGGACTTGACATGCAAAAATATTCCATATTCCAAGACCAAACATTATGATTCCATTCACTCCCACTTTCTCTTTAGACATTTTTTTTTTCTTTAAATTTCAACAGCAATTATTCATCCTTTCCCTTTTGTAATGATTACAGACTTATGCTAATAGCAGCTTTTTCCCTGTTTCAGATAGCAGAAAAGAATTTCTATGATGATCTTATTTAGGTGTGTAAGTTAATTTGTATTTTTTATTAAATTTCTGATCCCATCTACTTTACACGTTCTTACAGTCTCACCTTCTTCCTCTTTGTTGACGAGGTACAATATTTCTTTTTCTACCACTATATTTAAATCCATTCTATTCCCTGATCATTTCTGACAATTTTTTGAACTGTCAAAATAATTAATCTCTACTGGCAAAAGGATGCCAAAAGTCTCAATCAACACTGAAAGCCAAAGATATGGGGAAGATTATAAACCCTTGCAAATAACACATCAAAATGAACAATGAGTATTACCATTGACATATTAAAATATAACACTATACCATTATTTAAACATTCCCACATTATTAAAAGAGACAGAAATCTTCATTAATCATAAACTTTTCCTTCTTTTTTCCTCTTTGATGTGCAGACAATTGTATTTTGATAGTACAAGTTAAAAGCCCCTTCTCTCTTTGAAGAGATTTCTCAGTTGATATGAGAATATTTTCCTTCTGACATTATGTCCTGCTTCTGTGTATTGTTCACGTTAGACATTGTTGTCATTATTGCACTGTAGTCAGATAACTGACCTGTAGAAAGAGTAGTAAGACATTTTTTTCATGGTGACTTACTATATGATATAATAAAGCGTACTGGCAGTGCAGGAGGTTATTATTTTCAATGGTTTTCAAACAAAAAGGAAGAAAGAAATCACAAAATGCAATGCAGAATGAATCCTTAGATGAAAGGTATAGAATATCACTTGCAGATGTGTAAACTTTGCCAGAAACTACAGAAAATCTGAAAGGTCTTGCAGAAGCTTCTCCATTTATTAGTCAACCTCCATCAGCATCCTAAAGTTCAGCCTCTTAAAAGACAGGTCTACATCCCATAGGATTATGAAAACAAAACAAAACCAACAAACAAACAACAGAAAAAACCCACAAACAGGCAGCACTTCAGGGGATTCATCTACATTTATTTTTTCTTATAGTTATCTGTCACCATGGTATCTTAGGACTTCAGCTGTAAGAAGAACTCCATATTGGTAGGCATTTTATACATTCATGCCACAAAACGAGGTAGTCTTAGTTCTGAAGAAAACTCCCCATGAAGATGTGTTGCAATGCCACCTTCTAAAAATACTGCACCAACAGTGGGTAACATGAGCTGTAATTTTGATTCAGTTCTTCCAAGAGATTAGAACATAGAAATAAATTTGTTTGTTCTAGTGTTTAAGTGCAGCAAAACTTCCATAATAATCCCATATCATCTCATTTGGTTTGACTTCCCATTGCTTAAAAGAATAACAGCTCTTAATATGAACAGGTAATATGTTCCCAATACAGGAAAATCAAATATACTGAAAATTTTCTTTAAATACTTGCAAGTTTGAAAGGTTAAGTGACAAGGTTAAGTATCTAGTTTTGTACTGTTTTTGTTCCTGTTGTGCTCTGAGGTTTTCCTTAATGATAGGATTAAATATGGTTTCCAGCTACAAACACTTGCTTGTCGTTCCCTGTAGGTTAGTCTCTATATTTTGTGCTTATCACAAACAAAGAGGAAATAACTTTCTCAGTCTTTGTGAGTCTCTTAAAATGCACACACTTTGGGGAAATCATATTTTCTTGAAGGAAATGAGGCATGACCAATCACACAAAACGTGAGAAAATCCCTTGATAGGTGACCTTTGCCACTTGTAAAAGAAGCTGTTCAGTGGCTGAGGTTTCATGGATTTCATGCATGAAAATCAGATTTTCTGGCCACCAGTGCTGTTCAGTAAATAAATAATCCATCATTGTGTCAAACAGTAGAAACACGAAGATACTGGCATTGCTAACTGAATAGAGGTTTTTAGTTAGCAATTTATGCAAACCCTATGTTTTGTCTTCAGGAGTTGTGCATGGTTTTTTTGCAGTATTTAGTTTTCATTACTTGAACTTATGTTATTCATGCTTTGAAGAAATGTAAATGAAGTCAGGGGTAGGGACTCTATCACCAATTTGGTTGTATATACCCAGATGCACATATATATAAAAAAGAATAACAAATAATACTACCATACTAGACACTCTGGGAATGATTTTTGGAGCCCTTCACAGAGGAAGAAATCCTTCTGTACTATACTAGTTTAGAAGAATACTAGAGATTTTTCTGAGGTACACTAGTGGCACAGAGAACCACATACTTAACAAGAACTTGTTTAGATATGTTTTGCCTCAGTATGTGATGTATATATGCATGAAGTGGTAAAATATCATTTTCTTATCTGGATTTCATAATCCCTAATCAAACTTTTATTTATCAATCATACATTTTTCTCACTTACATGTAGAAGATATTCTTCCATGTTGTCTCCAGCCAAAACTAGCACCCTTTATTCCTTTTTTCTTTTTTTTTTTTTCCAATTCTTGACAAATTCATAAGAAACTGGATATTTAGCATGAAGTGACTGCACAAATGGACTTTAAAAGTCATTACATAGTTATCTCTTTCTTTTCCTTTGAAAGGAAATTATCTACATTATCTTCAATTTTAGTTATTTAGAATTATTTAATCAGTTGTATTTAGACTCATATCTAATTCTCTAGTTAATAGTGCACAGTTTTAACAGGGTTTTTTTAACAGTTTGCCACTGTTATAAAACCAAGAAATAGTAATTGTAATAAGGCTAAATTCTATTTTCTTAGAATTAATAACTGTAATAAACAGCTCACCTTTTCCCATTCACCCTCTAGTTTCTCTGGAGACAAAGATCTAATGACTTCTTCAATCCACCATGTAACTGATATTATTTGGTTTTCAGCTCCTTGCCATTCCCACTGCTGATATTAAATATATAAATAAATATGTTTTTAAAAAAATTCCCCTCATGACATGACAAACATCTTTACTACCAGTACCTTTTGGTGTTGGGAGCAAGGCATTTATCCAGTTTACAGCTCCTTTCTGCCTATCAAATACAGCTGCAAATAGGTTATTGTAGTAACTCATTCTAATATGCTTTAACATGGACTCAGTATGATTTATCAACACTATCAGGTGTAATATACAGTTCCATTATAATGCATTATTAATATAAAGTAATGACTACATGTAAAAATGTTAAAATCATACTGTTTTTAAATACTTTTCAGTTACAAAATTTCCTGCATCTTTAAAATCTTATTTAACACTGGAATATGGGAAGATTCATTAAGTTTCTCTTTAGTACTCACCAGACTAGTTAGAAATTCAGTGTTCTCTCCCATCTCTGGATCACATTGACAAATTATTCTGACAGAAGAAATGTTGGCTAATTTGTTTTCAAAATATTATAGAATTAAAATCTTTTTTATTACTTAATATTTGTAATATTTGTCCTAATGCAACCTCTTATTATAAAAAAATTGTGCAAGTATACACACACAAACACACAATGTTTTAATTTGATTTGTCCATGCTGTGGAAAGATCAAGAAAAAAGAGCTTCTGATTCAGCTGGCGTAGGACAATTGTGTGTTTATGCATATATATAAAAATATATTTATTCTGGTTTATTTTTACTTCATGATTAGGTCAAGGCTGCATGTGAGCTCCTCCATGCTTTTAGAAAAAAAAGGGAAGAGAACTTTTATGCAGAAATCATGTTAACGCAAAAAAAATCAAATTTGTTTGTAGGAAAAAGATAGTGAAAAGCTCAAACATACTTAGCAGAAGTCATATGATGCTAATCTTCTTCTGGATGCTAATCTTCTTGTGCCTTACATCTTGCACTCAATAACTTGGTTCCTACCATGAAAAGGAAATTCTGTGTGGTCTGTGATGCTCATTTTTCCTAGATCAAGGCTTTCCGCATGTCCGAGACTTTAAGTTTGGTGAAAAACAACAGGGTGTCCACAAGTTGTTCTAGAATAGTCTATGTTTGCAGAGAAGACAATAATCTAGACCAAAGATCCCCTTAATCTGGACTCTCAGACCGTATTGGATGTGCACCTTCTTCCAGTTCTGTTCTGTGACAGTTCTGCAGGACTTCTACTAGTGCAAAAGTGAGTGGCTGGTTTCACAAAGATGACTCAGCATTCCCTAGGCATTTCTTCAGTTTTAAAGAAAAGAAAAAAGGTTTTTTTCTTTCCTCCATAATAAAATTCTGAATAGTATTTCATTACTATTAGATGGCTCGGGTTTTGTTATTAGATGCTTGATTTTTATTGTGACAGACAGTAGCTGTGGGTGCACATTCTTTGAATGTAAGCAGTGTGACTTCTATAATGGGAATAAAGAATGCAAGTAAAAGGAAGCATACAATTGGAACCAGACCTTGCTCAAAGGCAGGATCTTGACTTCAAAAGGTGTCACTGCCATGGTGTCATACAAACAAAATAGAATAATAATATAGCAACCCTTGAAAATTACTTTTCTGAAATTTTCATCTATCTGTGAGATTTCCAAGACTTTCTCCACTCAAATGTAAGGTTCACTCCACTTTATTTATTTGGAAGCAGAACAAAATCTCAGCCTATTCTAGGTTATAGAAGAGGAAAAATATGATTAATTCCCACAAAACAGACATAACTCCCCAAAATTCTGGATGCACGTGAATACAATTTTACATGAATTAATTTTTGTGGCATGAAAATACTTTTGAGTTATTATATGAGTGTAAATTGGGTGTAGGATACATTTAATATAATTTTTGATGTCTAAAAATCTGGTAAAGTCTAGGTCAGCCATGCTAGAACATCTTTATAAACAATAGAGAAAAACAGACTTTTAGGATACCTACACAGAATCACAGGATGTTAAGGGTTGGAAAGGACCTTGAAAGGCAGTCTAGTCCAACTCCCTTTCCAGAGCAGGACCACCTAGAGCAGGTCACATAGAAATGCATCCAAGAAGGTTTACACCCATTGCCCCTTGTACTATCATTGCACATCGCTAAGAGAAGCATGTCTCATATTTTAGATAGCTATTTTAGGATAAATATAATTGCCTCCTGGATATGTCACTTCTGTTGATTGAAAAGAGAACCCAAATTCACCAGTTTAGAGTCAGATGGTTTGTTTTAGATTATTCTGAAATTAATCTCACCAGAATTTTAAAGGTCTGACCACAGCCCATCCAAACTAAATTATGCATTTAATCTGTACAATAATTTTCTTTTTCTTCATATGGTATAGTGAATGATAGAAAATAATTTGGCTTTTGTTCTTCATGCATGGGTAGTTCATTTAGCTATGCATTCACAAACACTTGAGTAGATTTTATCATCCAAAGTTAGTCCTCTGTTGTGAGCAGATATTCATGTGCATCCAGAATTTTTGGGATTTATGTCTGTTTTGTGGGAATTCATCATATTCTTAAGATGTGAAAAGAATGAAATAAATTGTACTGAATCACTGGGTGCAGCCTGGATTTTGTCTCTGGTTTGGTAGTGCTATTGCAGCAACAGTCAATGAAAACATGCTGTATTTGCCAAAAATCGATGGAAAATACACCGTTTTGTGGTCAGAAAACACACATTTATCTGCAACTGAGTTGACATGGCAATTTGAACCTTAGTTTTATCTTCATGGTTAAAGATGCCTGCCTTCAGAATATGGTCAAGCTACACTGCCTTTATAGCCTGGGAAGATAGATACCTCCCAAAAGAAGTAAATAATTTATTTCTTAGATGGACTGACCCTTTCTTTGGAGGCATCTTTCTCACTAACAGCCATGAAAAAAGACCTAGAAAAACTAAACTCTTAATTTAGGCAGTTTAAAAAGGATGTTGTGGTTGAGTGAAATGAATGCAGGCTCCAGTCCACAGCTGCACTTTAGCCTAAGCTCAGGTTAAAGAGAAACCAGCTGTTTACACCCTCTCTAGACCCTCTAACTAGCAGTGTCAGCAAAGTCTTGTTACTACTTCACTGGCACCATTGTGGTATCTACCTTGTCCCAACACTTACGACTCCTCTCATTAAATACACCAGCCCTGTGCCTTCCTTTGTAAGTACTCAGGAACTCAATATGAGTTGCTGATATCTGTGTCTCTGACACTCTTTTTCACTTCCTCCAAAGAACTGGAAGCTTTTTGAGAGTTAGAATCAGTCTCATGCATCCTTTGTCTCCAGCTAAGTCTTCATTCAGCAGCCATGAGGAAGGCTGCAATAGGTGGGTCAGCAGAGATGGGTGTTGAGAGGCTGCTGCTGACAGAAGCACAGCTAGCTCTACCCTCCTCTTTCCTTCATTCTCACCAGATAAGATTGGTTAAACAGTATCCCCCAATTCCTATCAAAAAGATGCAAGTTGTTCTCTCAATTTCCTTCCTTTCCTGATCTATTAAAGACAGCTGACTGTTGTCAATTGCTTGTGTTTATTTTGCTTAGTAGAAAAAGGTGTACTTAATCTGATGTTGAAAAGTTAATGTACATATTTACTCTGTCACTCATTTTTCTTTGGAAACAAAACAAACCAACATCTTTTCTTTTGGCTTAATTTCTAACAGAATAGTTAAAAAAGATAAAAGAATCATTAATTTGTGTATTTTTTGTCCAGTGCTGAAAGTTTGCTTGAAGCACATTGTTATCATTATTCCAAGATGTTAAGGAAAGAGAGAGAGAAAGAAAGGGTTAATATGGATATTTCTCTATTTCTTCAGAGCCCAGCAGTATAATTGGAATATTGCCAAAGTATGATATTTTGTGAGCATTTCTATTACAACTGAAATATAATCCAATTAAAAAAACATTTTCTTTACATGAATGTTAGGAGATGAACAAACAGTCACATAACCATACTTAGATCCTTTGGATCAGAGAGCACTGTCTTACTACACTAATAAAGTTCTCATTTAAAGGAGAACTTTAGAAATTTCCTGCAGTTTTACTGCATGGGAATGGTGGAAAAGGCTTTGATGAAGTCTATTTGGGCAGGAAATCCCCTTTGTAAATTGCTAGGTAGAGTCAGAGAAACTCTAAAGAATTTTAGAGGTTCTAGCTTCATAACTCAGTTCAATCAAGTAGCCTCAATGAGTCTGGAAGTATCCTGAGACCAGATCTGCTGTTCATTCCCTTTTTTTTTTTTTTTTTTTTTTTTTTTTCTTTGAAGGCTTTGCAATCCTTTCTTTCCCTTTTTTTTCCCTGTTCTATATTTCCATTCAGTTATATTTTTAACTTAATTTGAAAGCTTAGTCAACAACTGAATCCACAGGGTTCAGAAAAAGAAAGGAAAACCTTCTAGTAAAGAAGGCCTTCTTGAACTGGGGAGCCTATAACTGGAAACGGTACTCCAGGTGTAGCCTCACCAGGACAGAGTAGAGGGGGAGGATAACCTCCCTTAACCTGCTTGCTGCACTCTTCTTGATGCACCCCAGGATACCATTGTCCATCTTGGCCACAAGGGCACATTGCTGGCTTATGGTTATCCAGTTGTCCACAGAGTTGCTTTCCAGGTGGTCAGTCCCTAATCTGTACTGATACATGGGGTTATTCTTGACTCTGTGAGTTAGTAGAACTTGTTTGGTTTGTTCATTCACAACATATCCTACAAGTATACTAATGTAGGTACACACATTAATGAAATATATTCCTACAGTAAGAAATTTCTAAAACATATTATAGACTAGTCTTTGTCTTTCTAATAGGCAAAAAGTGTGTAATGCAGACAATGAGTGTATTACTTTATTGCTTCAGTATGGGGCTGATTGCAAGTAAGGGGGAGAATGGTCCTTCTCCAAGAGAAACTAAGTACAGGATTGGATAATAGGAAGAGTGCGTGTAGCTTAGGCATGGCCTGGGAATTTAATGTTGAAAAGAACTGGGGTTTATTGAAGCAATACCAAAGTAAGGCTTTGGAGAAGGCAGGAAAGAGTCAAACCGTACAGTTGCCTGGAGTTGCTTGACTGTCAAGAAAAACAAGAGGAAAGGCCTTCCATTTGCTACTGGAAGCATGCTGCGGCCACTGTAAAGATTTACTTTGAATTGTTATTATATTTTGTAAGTAATCTCAGCCAGGGTATCAGCACCTTTCCTGTTTAAATCATGGAAATTGCTGTCTTGTTGAGAACAGAAAATTTCAGTGTACTTTTGTTGACATGTGAAAGAAAAGATGAATAGTACCAATTTCAGACTTCAGTCAGCTCATGATTCACCATAATCCCTAAGACTCAAATGATATTAGTACACAGAAGAAAATGCTTGAAATTAGTAAATATAAAACATTGGTAAGAACATTTTTATGCATAACTTAACAATATAACATTTTATATCAAAATGCTTTCTGAGATTATAGTAGATGTCCAAAATCAGAATATCCATTTCTGAAAGGGTAATACATAGGTCTTAGTGCTGACCCATGAAAATGTATAATAATTGATTTTCAAGGAAACACCTCTTTCAGTACAGAAAAACTCTGAATGCCCACAGACCAAATCACATCTTTTCATTCTTGAACTGATGCAGCTTTGAAGGAAAATTACTGTTAAGGAAAAAAAGTTTCCTATGGTAGAGTATTCACAAGCTGTTTTTAAAGTACTGAGGATGCTGTAATGTTACATCAAGATGTGATAACAGCGGATGATATTCTATTTGTGTAGTTCTGTATGCCACTCATATTTTGGATATAAAACATAAGAACATAAAGTTATGCCTGTAATAGAGGTAGAACTGGTATTTGTGTAAGTAGAATTTTCAGCTGTTGTCATTACAAAAGCTGTTTAAGGTTTAAGTGAGACAAGTACAACACATTCTTTCTTGACAACCATCAAGTCACAAGATACTGCCTTTAAAAAGTGGTGACTCAAGTCCCACAATTTCTCATAGCAGATAAGAAAACAGTCACTTATAATGTAGGTGGCATTCCAAGTGAAGAGGTTCCGTTTCTGTTTGCTTTCTGTTTTCCAAAGCTCTTGTGTGATTTCCTAATGCACCAAACCATGGAAACAATTCCACAGTCAAAAAGAAGTTACAATACACATAGCTCCAGCACTCTTAAGATTTAGAGACAGTGGATGATAGGCAGGAAAAAACCACTTTGAAATTAATCCAATGTCAGGTCATTGAAAACTCTAACTGCAAAGATTAACTTTTATTTTTTACTTTTTCAGTCTTCAATGATTTACAAAGCTTCAAATGCCCACAAATCTACTAAGCCTGGCCATTTAAAGAATCTAAATAAGCTTGCACGGTTTTAAGCTTTCTGACTTTGAATATTAGCTTTGAAGTTATGCCAAAAACTGACTGCAGCAGAGCTGCTTTAAAGCTAAATTCCTGACACTGGAATTAGTGTTGGGTGTGTGACATGCCTAATGATAATCTTGACCACACTTGCTGTAGACAGCCATCGCACATGGTGCCTCTGAGTCAATAATTCTCCTAAGATAAGATGTGGAGCATCTTGGCTTTTTTATTATTACAGACTGGTGTTTTGGACACTGTCCATTCTGCAAAGACAGCTTGCCTAATGACACATGGCATTTTTCCACAGGACATTCCTTTAGTTAGTTCCTGGTGAAAATGTATAGCAGCATCTTAATAAAAGTATTAAAAGTTAACATGCCTCACATGCATGCTACAATACAATTAATTGTATTTTCAAGCTTCTTACACTTCTGAATTTGTTATATCATCAGTGTTTTATTTACAGAAAAGCTTAATATTTATATCAATACAAACATGGTCACTGTGTAAAAGAAGTAAACTGCTACTTTATCTAATAATACACACATACCATGCTATTCTTTTTTTTGTTCTCTGTGCTGCAGTGAAGAGTGCATGCTTCTCTTACTGAATGCTTTTGAAGTAACATAGTATGTCAGATGTAAAAAGCAAATTATACACAACTAGAGGGTTTTTTCCTAAAACACAGGCACATATGTCACTGTCTTCCTAACAAAATACTCCTATCCTGTGCTCAGAAAGGTAAACAACAGTATTTTCATTGAATTTAGTGAAGCAGAATCAAGCTCTTAGTTCCCAGAAAAGAAATATCTTTCACTCAAACATTATTCACTATGAAGGAACAGATAATTCATTTGAAATATTGAACTCTTAAAATGCATTTCTCTTCCTGGCTAGATGATTTCATTTAACTTTTATGACATGATTAGTCATCCTATCATGATGCAGCACAATGTAACTGAGCACACCAGGCATCAGATAAGAGTTGCCTTGCAGATACAGATGTTGGCAATGGTTTCAAAGCACATTCTCTCTTGAATGTAGGAGTAGATTAGACAAACAAGGCAAATATCAAAAAGTGGTATATGTATTCTATACATTCTGAACCTTATATATGAACTTTATGGAATCTCAAATGATATTCCAGTCCTACTTTTAGAAAGAATAGTGAGGAAAAAAACCATACAACATAAACCTGTCACCAAAACTCATGTTTTGAAGACATTTGACAAATACAATTCTAAGTTTGCATATTTCTATGAAAATTGTTTGTTGGGCTTTATTTACCACTGCTTTATATCTTGTGAAGTTACTTCTTTCACAAAGAATGAAAAGTATGACACATGAAATAAGTACCTTGACTAAAAAACCCCCAATAATTATCTATAAATCTATATTTAAGCCACAAAAAGTCCTACCAAAAATAGCAAGTCAACATATAAATGTTTATTTAAGGTGAGAAAACTAAACATAAATAAATACAAAATTACTTCATACTCAGAAGCCAGTTTAAATTCTCTTCCTTTAACAGTAGCATAACAAACCCTGGCTAAATTTTATTTTGATATTCTGAATCAAACCCACAAGTCCTGTGTTACATAATCGTGGAATATTTGATTTATGAAAAATATGGTGGCAATTCTCGAGATTCTCCTTGAACAATAACTGTCACATATCTGTATCATTTATTGAATGTTTTTGAAATTATTATTGTTTTATATTATAGATGTCAACTTTAATTTTTTTTTTTAATTTTGTTTTATTGGTCTAAAATTTGCTAGTAGAAGATGTTATATAATTTACTTAA